>JBBPCX010092452.1:0-24743 GCA_037974365.1 Hydrocynus forskahlii | reverse complement strand
TGGTGCTGGCCCGGCCCGTCTGTCAAATTTTAAAAGTCAATGTGGCCCCTGAGCCAAAAAGTTTGCCCACCCCTGCTCTACACGGTAACGTGTTTTTACAATTGCTCACTGATATGAACTCTAGTGCTTGTTAGAACGTGCAGTATCTGTAATTATTTGTAGGCTGTGTTATGAGTCGATAGTGACGAGGCATAATAAGTAGCAAGAGGGCAAATCTCACTCCTCATCTCTCCCTCCCTCACACGCACTTTTTTTTGAATGGCACTTTGTTTCAAAGCAGCTTCACAGAAGACAAGGCCGAGCCCTACTGAGCACACCAAACATGACAGTGGCAACAAAAAACTCTCTAAAAGTGAGAGTAATTAATAATTATTTTTCAGAATAAACAATTTTTAAAAAATAAATGTTCTGTCTGCTTTGTATCAAAATACATTTTCTGTGTTTTTGCCCGTTCCTGCTCAAAGACAATAGCATGCACAAATTAGCGTCTCCCTAATGCAGCACACCTGACGCAGCTCATAATTTTGTCTTTATGATGAGCAGATGAGTTGAATGTTGTGAGTTACTGAGACCATAAAACTGCAGAGCATCAGTATCACAGAATTCTCTGTTACCTAGAGTTCCTCCTGTTGCCATGGCCAGGGACATCTGTGACAGGAGCTCCGGGGATGGTTTGAGCGCACCAAGTGTGGCGGCGATGCCACCACCAACTCCAATCATACCCAGGGCATTTCCAAGGCGACTGGTACCCTGTGCAGAAAGACCAGCCAAAGCACCAACACAGCACAGCCCGGAGCCCAGATACATCATCTACACGCACACATACACACACAAACACACACAATATCAATTATTGTCCTTCTGACAAAAACTATAACACCATTACACACACATGTAAATGATCTCATAAACACACACACACACACACACACACCTGCTCGATGTTGTAGCCGCTGGTGATGGATGCCCCGTATCCTCCCACAAACACAACCCCAGGAATGGCATAGAGGTAATTATACTCTGGTGGATCGGTGGGCCTCTTAAACATGTCCAGCATCCGCTGGGTGATGAGGAAACCACCTGAAACACACACACATTATTCACCTGCAATACACACAGTTATCCACCTGGAGCACTCACACAGCTCGCCCACCTACACAGACTAAGACTGATTTCCCCCTGGAGACAGTGTACATGTAATGTACATTATGCCTGTGTAGCCTGTGTGTGGTGTGTGTATGAGACTGGACGTTTGGTGTGTGTTGTGTGCATTGGATATGTATTGTGTGCATGTGTTGTGTGCATACAGCTTTAAACTAAATTATTCATACCCCTGGCAAATTTTGACTTAGTAATTGTGGCTTAGCTCTTCTGGGAGACGCCTGTGTCATTTCCAATCAAGAGGAAACTTGCTTGTTGAACAAAAGTAACAAAGTCCAAATTTGCCAGGAGTATGAATAATTTAGTTTACGACTGTATGTAACATGTGTATGTGGTGTGGCTGCATGTTTTATACACACCTGCAATGTTAATAGAAGACACGAAGGCAGCCAGCAGGGCAAGAGACTCCGGCAGAGAGGAGGGAGTAAGACCTCCACCCATCAACACCAAGCCACCTACTGCAGTGAGACCTACATACACACATCACACACATCAGCATCATGAGCATCATCATCATCATCATCACTTCTGTTTATGGGTAGTTGAGGGGGTTATACCTGAGATGGCGTTTGTGACTGACATTAGTGGAGAGTGCAGAGCAGGAGTGACCCCCCACACTGTGTGATATCCCACTATACCAGCCAGGCCAAAAGTCGTCACCATCTGTGTAAATGCAGCATTGGGAGAGATGATGCCCAGACCTAGCACTGTGGACACACCTGTGTACACACAAACACACATATCTGTATACACACCTTCACAGCACTGATGCACTCATTCTTCTAATTTACTCTTTCTTTTACTCATTCATTTACACTGTAAAAAGGCCAGCAATTAAACCTCAATCTTACTAACACCTACATGATTCACTGTTGTTGCAAAACTGAATCTGAAGCACCTAGCACGTAATGCACACCTCAGTGCATACATTTTTGTTATCTATCAGTGTTATTAAAACTAAAAGTCAGTATTACTGTTTTATACCAAAAACTAGTGTATAATATGTTGCCCAGCCTCACTTGTTTTGTGTGTGTGTGTGTGTGTGTGTGTGTGTGTGTGTGTGTGTGTGTGTGTGTGTGTGTGTATGTGAAACCTGCTGTGTAAACTCCAGCAGAGGTCATGGTTCTCCTGAAGGGTGAGAGCTCCGCCCTTTTCTCTGCCTCCAGCTCTGCCACTGTTTTCTGTTTGGCTGGTGCTGGGGGAGGGGTGGTCTTGGGTAGGGGGGAGGGGAACAAGTTCTGGCCATCCTGTAGACAGGTAACAGAATGACATTTTAATAAGTTGTGTTATCAAAACTTAAAAACAAACCAGAACCGAATGCTAACAACCATGTCAGGTTTCTACCAAAATAACCATAAAATTAAAATGTTCACAATGAAAAACTATTTATCTTACTCTATCCTCTTTAAAGTGCATTCACGGCTGACACACCTCCTCTGAGCTGTGGAGCAGTGGACCTGAGCTTTCTGGAGAGATGGAGCTACATTGAAACCTTTGCTATGAAGTGGAGTGGCAAAACAAAACATCCACCCTGAGTACCAGACCACACTGACACTTGTCTGGCTGAATGCAATCAAATCCACATAGCAGTGTGAGAGTAGAGGCTGTTTATAAAATAAAGGGGAACAATTCTCCTATTAATACCCTTTCAGAAGAAATGCTTGATGAAATGCTGGAACAATATTGCTGAAACTGAAATCAGGCCTTGTATCCCCAAAAAATGTGAAAAAAACTGAAGTAGAGCAATACCAGAGTAATATGGGCCTTTGAGAGCAGGTCTAATTATTCCCAAGTGCAAAAGAGAAATAACGTCTTTAGGCCAACATGTATAAGAATGAAATATGGCCTGTTTCCCAATGGGTGAAATAAGAGGAATGCTAAGTTTACTAATGTGGAAATCAGTCTCTTGTATCAACAGATTAAATTCGACAGCACAGAGCCAACGTTGAGAGATTTCTCAGAGTCAATTACGAGCCACATCAAAACAGCAAAATAAATCCAACTGAAGACTGCGTGAACACTTTCTTATTTACAGCAAGTCGATGTGTGTGGTGTTCCAGTGTAGAATCAGCTGTAAACATCGCAATACATCCACACCCACACCCACACACCACGCCAGAAGATTTATAATAAACAGCAAAGAAGAAAAGTTAAATGCAATTGGATACAGTCACTGTGGGTTGGATACAATAAGATGCGGGTGCGTATGAACAGCCTGGTGAGAAAAGTGTGTGTGTGTGCTGACCTGCATAACCACGGTTCCTCTAATCACATGTTCCAGTGTGCCATAGTCAAACTGGTCCACAGGCTGGAAGTGGAAGAACTCTTTATCAGGGCTGATGGCCTTAAGCAGCTTCAGAACATTGTTGGAGTACAGAGTGCTGGCCTGACTGGCCATTCGGCTCGGCAGGTCAGTGTAACCAACATGGGTCACACCCTGATGAGAGAGAGTGAGAGGCAGGTATAAGCACTGTTGAATGTGAGAGCACCTGAAAGTGTATGAGGGGTGGTAAATAAGACAAGAATACAATAACACGATACACAATTTGTATCACAAAATTTACTATTTGTGAGCTACAGGCCCTGACAAATCAACAAAAAAGACAAGGATAACAGATAACGTGCTCTTTCATAAAGTATCTTATTATTAAACCCAGCTATTTTAATTCATTAGGAAAAAGGATGTCTGTATAACTTGGTCAGAACTGTGTATATGCCTGTGTGTTTAAGTGTAGTGTGTGAGAGTGTATGTAGAGTATGTGCAAAAAGCATGTCGATGAGTGAGTGAATACATTTGTGTGTTTGTTTCCTGACCTTGTAAACGTGCAGTTCTCCAGGTTTTGTGGTCTCAATGTTTCCTCCAGCTTCTGCAGCTAAATCCACCACCACTGATCCATCCCTCATACTCTCCACCATCTGCCTGGTGATCAGTATTGGAGCTCTCTTGCCTAACACACAAACACACACACATACACACACACACACAATTAGCTCTCTTACCTACCATCTTCAGATGAACAGAATACAGATACTATAACCAACAATGGAATACTTCTACACTCTAAAATATTCTTTGACATTAAAATTGCTTCTTTCACAACTATTCGTGTTAGTGTTTGCGCATGATTGCATTTGAGGGGTGATGTGTGTTAATCAGGAATTAAGTCTGCAGTGAGGATATACACTGAAGACTGTGTACACATTTTCTCAAGTTCTAAGCAGTTCTAAGGTTCTTAACTACGTTTTTCTCAAACAATGCTTCTGTGCATCTTTGTGTGTGTTTGTGTGTGTGTGTGTGTGTGTGTGTGTATGTTAACCAGGAATAAGCGCTGTGCTGATGACAATGTCCACATCTTTGCACTGCTTGGCGAAAAGCTCCATCTCCGCCTCGATGAACTCTTTAGACATCTCTTTAGCGTAGCCACCAACTCCTTCTCCAGATTCTTTCATGTCCACCTCCAGCGGCTCTGCCCCGAAAGACTTGAACTGCTCCAAAGCTGCAGGTCTAACAGGAGAGGCAGCGTGAAGATCTGATAAAACGGCATTAGGATACTTAATTTTTAAAAGGGCCCATTTCATGGAAAGCCAAACATTCTTTACTTTTTTTAAATAAAAGAGTTTGATGTTGGATGCAAACACTTAAATTTTTTACCAAATGTAAGATTCATTGCATAAAAGCCACCAGAATTACACATTCAGCCTATAGCAGCTTAGCCCCGCCCACTCACACTGAAATTATAAGGAGTGTGTCATGTCCTGTCAGCGGCCGCTAGAGGCCGTCCTTATTTAGTTTTGTATTTAAATTTTGTTTTGAACTCTTATTCTGAAGTGGTGATGGGTTTTTGTGTTTATGAATCACAGCTGGCTGTTGTTTGGAGTGAGTGTTTGTGTTTTGTTACTGGTTGTGGAATTTTGTGTTGCGTGCATTTAAGGAGTTTGTGCTTTGGTTTACTTTGTCGGTCAACTGTCATGTTGGCTTGCTTTCTGTTTCCCAATCTCCTTTTGGTTATTGCTCAGAGTTTTGGTTTGGCCCTTGTGCCTTTTGATTTTGTACTATAAATAAATAGTACCAAGCTATGGAAGTCTGCGTATGCGCCTGCCCTCATTTAGGAGACAGAGGGAAACTTGACAGAGTGTTTCAGCCCAGACTGCTTTTTGTACAAAGAATAATAGGCAGAACTACTTTACATATATCAGTTTTAAAGAAACACCCGGTTAATTCAGAAGGTCAAACCTTGTTTGAGTGGAAATAATTTATGACTGTTTTTGGTATATAAAACCATAAAACTTTATCTTCAGACCCCTGGGCAAAAATAAAGTACAAGAATAACTTAGAAAATGGACCCTTAAAATACAGGTTTACACAGGTTTTTAAAAGAGGTTCAGTAATGTATTTAAAGTAATTTGGTTATATTTACATCCTTATTCATAGATCAGTCTCACATAATAATATGTTATTATTTACATTTACTGTCTTTTGACAATAATTGTGGTAAAACTAGCATCATTTTGTTCATGTGGAACCAATACACACATTTCAATCAAATAAATCCCGCCCTAGTCGCTGAACTAAAAGATTAAGCAAATAACAGTGCCTCTCCAGCTAAATTATCTGTTAAAGTATCTCCAAAACTTGTGATATTCAAAATAGGCTACACATGCATTCTATTAAAAAATTCTTTAAATGTATGATCAGAAATGTTGGTGAACTAGTGGAACTAAGGCCAAACTCAGAACTTGTTCCCTCCTTGTTCTGTTGTGGAAAAACACCACAAGGTCCACCACAAGTATTTGGACAACTTGAACTGGAAGAGGTGGTTCTTGTGAATGAAGAGTCTTGTCAAGCTTACCTAGTATCGAAACCTCTCACAATGGCTCCCATAGACTTAGCAGCTCCTGCTGCTGCCAGACCAGCCACACCACCACCAATCACTAGGACCTACACACACACACACACACACACACACATAAGCAGATTACTACAAATGCACCCCTAAGATGAAATTGTAGCTATAGTGTGTACTGGTGTGTGGGAGTGTGTATAAAAACATTGTGTGTGTGTGTGTGTGTGTGTTTGTGAGTATGTGTTTGTGAGTATGTGTATGTGTGTGTGTGTGTGTTTGTGTGTGTGTGTGTACCTTTGCTGGAGGCACCTTCCCTGCAGCTGTAATCTGGCCAGTGAAAAAACGTCCAAAGTGGTTTGCAGCAAGGACCACAGCCTTATATCTGCACAAACACAATACAGTCTTTTGCAGCTTTTGCACACATTTTTCTTAAATCTGCTCCAGCAGACTGACCTGTCCCTCTGTTTTAACGAGCTCTGTGTTGTGTCTGTGTAGGGTGAGGAATGAAAAGAGGACAACTGTTGCCTTGCCAACTGAGGAGGGGGGATTTATTATTATTCAAAGGCTTTTGCACTACATACATTTTATAAATACTTGCAATGTTAAACGCTGTCTACAAAGCACTTTATTATGTCACAATGATGTTTCATTGTTATTTGTATATGATAATAAACTTAAACCTTAACCTTGAAACCTGAACATGAAACCTGAGGGTGTGTAAAACACAGGGATAATTGTACACTTCTCGTGTTTCTATATGTACATCAGAAATGTAAACACGAACATGTATATAAATATACATTATGTGCAGGAAACAATTGATATTCTCAATACTACAACAATAAGGCTGCATGATATGGACAAAATAAAAAAGTACTGTGTTTTTACTGCCATTGGCAGCACTATTTTCACAAATAACTAAACTCACTACTCACATGATCTGAGATTATCTTGTTTTATACCTGCAAATTAAAAATAATCCTCAATTTTGTCAATGTTAAGTTACGTTATTATGAAACAGCGCTGAAAAGCGGGGTAAAGTTAGAAAGCCTGGCTGGCTGATCTGACGTACTAACTAGAACAGGTTAATATAAGAGTATGAATAGGACTAAAATATCTTAGGACAATAATCTCCAAAAAAGAAATAAGTGTGTAAACTGTAGTGCTCCAGTAACACTGGAGTTTCTGTTCACTCAGAGAGACCTAGCACACGATTCTGACCCTAACAAACACTGATTAACATTAACACACACTTATTAAAACTAAAACACCTTGACATACAACACTCTACACACACTCTCTCATTAACACTAACACACTACACACTCTATACACACTTGTTAACACTAACACACTTTAACACACTACACACACACACACTAATTAACACTAACACACTACACACTATACACGCTCGTTAACACTAACACACTAACACACTACACACTCTACAAACACTCTCTCATTAACATTAACACACCTTAACATACAACACACTCTACACACACACACTCATTAACACTAACACACTGTAGCACACTACACACTCTACATACACTCATTAACACTAACACACTACACACTCTACATACACTCATTAACACTAACACACTACACACTCTATACACACTCATTAACACTAACACACCTTAACACACTACACACTCTACACACACTCATTAACACTAACGCACTACACACTCTACACACTCATTAACACTAACACACTACACACACACTCATTAACACTAACACACTGTAACACAGTACACACTAGGGCATTAACAGAAAAGCCGATTTGTCGGCATGTCGATGTCAGAGGCACAAGTCGACGCCCCCTGAGAGAAGTTGACAAGTTGTGTGTTTGCGTCTGTCACCCACTGCCTCTTTAGCACTAACACACCATAACACATTCCATACACACACACCCTCATTAACCCTTACCCTCACACACTTCAACACACCGCACACTGTGCTTGGAGAAGGACAGTATGGAAGGATGCCGGAGGGTCTTACCCAGCGATGTTGGCCATTGAGCTGAGGGCGTCGTATCCCTGGGCGATGGTTACTCGGGGGACCTGGTCCATGGCCAGCACGGTGCTCTGCCTCTGAGACAGTTTATCCATCAGATCAGGGTTCTGCGCTGGGTAAATAAAACTCACCAGCGTGGAGCGCATCTTTAGAAGCTCTGCCTCATGGACACCTAGAGCTTCATTAAACACAGGGCCACGCACCTACACAGGTAAAACACAATTTGACCAGTTACACATCAGACACAGGGTCACTACAAACACCAGATCAGCACACCCAATACCATCTGGCGCAGAGCAGCCCAATCCAGTCCTGCCAGCCACATGTATCAGTGAATTCTATTAATTATTTGGTAACCACTATGAATTATGCAGGATCTACTATCAATTATCCATAGTATATCCTGAACAATTCATAGTATATCCTGAATACTTCATAGTAGATCCTGAATAATTCATAGTAGCTCCTGAATAATTCGTAGCATCCACTGATACTGTATAATTGTTGATCATGAATTATTTAGGATCTATTATGAATTATTCAGGATCTACTATGAAGTATTCAGTGTCCACAATGAACTACTGAGTGATCACTATGAATTATTCAGTATCTAAAATGAAAATAGTGTGTGTGTCATGTAGTTATGAAAGTGAGGAATTGATCATACTGTATTGTTTTAAATTGTCTGCCAGTGCACCTGATACTGTTATGATACCAGAACAGAATGTAGGAATAGAATGAGTATTAATATATACATATGTATGCATTTTGCACAGATTTTTGTTTTTTTTGTGTTTCTCACCTTGAGCACCAGGTCGGAGCTGAAAGCCCCCTTGGTGTCGGTGATAGCAGCTCCTGCAGCTTTGTACTGATCATCGGAGAACTTGGCTTCTCCTCCGGCTCCAGCCTCCACGTGCACTTGGAACCCCTGCTTCACCAGAGCCTCCACACCTGCCGGGGACACTGCCACTCGCCGCTCATTCTGCATAATCTCTTTAGGAACGCCCACCTGAACATCCTTATAACGCACTCCTGGGAAACACACACAAACATGCAAACACACTCATACACACCGGTACACACTCCTACAGGCAGCGTCATTTAAAGAGCCCATTTCTTGCGTTTTCTGTTTTGTGTGGGTTTATAATTCAAAACTAGTCCTAATTCATTCCTACAGGCTATTTTCCAGCCTCTCTTTATCACTTAGAATTAAACTGTTTTCTTAAACCTTTATCATCCAGTGTGATGCTCTTTTTCTCCACTGTTATTCTCTCTCCCTCCATCTATCATTGTGTTGTTCTCTCTCTCCCTCTGTCATTCATTGTGATGTTCTCTCTCCCTCTGTCATTCATTGTGATGTTCTCTTTCCCTCTGTTATTCATTGTGTTGTTCTCTCTCTCCCTCTGTTATTCATTGTGATGTTCTCTTTCCCGCTGTCATTCATTGTGATGCTCTCTCTTTCCCTCTGTAATTCCTTGTGATGCGCGCTCTCCCTGTCATTCATTGTGATGCTCTCTCTCTATAATTCATTGTGATGCTCTCTCTCTCCCTCTGTCATTCCGTGGGATGCTCTCTCTCTTCCTCTGTCATTCAGTGTGCTGCTTTCTCTCTCTATCATTCAGTGTGATGCTCTCTCTCTCCCTTTTTCATTCAGTGTCATGCTCACTCTGTCTTTCTTCCTCTATCATTCACTGTGATGCTCTTTTTTTCTCGATTGTTATTCAGTGTCATACTCTTCCTTCCTCTATCATTCAATGTGATGTTCTCTCCCTCTATCATTCATTGTGATGCTTTCTCTCCCTGTATCACTTATTGTGATACTCTCTCTCCATCATTCCGTGTGATGCTCTCTCTATCATTCATTATGATGCTTTCTCTCCCTCTATCAGTGTGTTGTTCTCTCTCCCTGTATCATTCAGTGTGATGCACTCTCTTTCTATCTCTAACAGTCAGTGTGTGTTGCTCTCTCCCTCTATCATTCAGTGTGATGCTCTCTCTCCCTCTGCCATTCAGTGTGATGCTCTCTCTCCCTCTGTCATTCAGTGTGATGCTCTCTCTCCCTCTGTCATTCAGTGTGATGCTCTCTCTCCCGCTGTCATTCAGTGTGATGCTCTCTCTCCCGCTGTCATTTAGTGTGATCCTCTCTCCCTCTGTCATTCAGTGTGATGCTCTCTCTCCCGCTGTCATTTAGTGTGATCCTCTCTCCCTCTGTCATTCAGTGTGATGTTCTATCTCCTGCTGTCAGTTTGTGTGCTGCTTTCTCTCTCTCTCCACCATTCAGTTTCATGCTCTCTCTCTTTCTTCCTCTATCATTCATTGTGATGCTCTTTTTTCTCCACCTTTATTCAGTATGATGGTTTCCCCCTCCATCATTCCATGTGATGCTCTCTTTCTCCTTCTGTCATTCAGTGTGATTTTCTCTTTCTCCTGGTATAACCCAGTGTGACGTATTCACCAGTTATTATTCAGTGTGATGCTCTCTTTCTTCCTCGGTCATTCAGTGTTATTTTCCCTCACTGGTTAATCTCTGGTGGTCGGTGATGACTGAATTGTAAAAATATTTTTTTAAAATGAAGCAGCACTAAGGCAGTATGGAGTATTGAGTCAGTAAGTGAGGCAGCCTGTGGCCTGCCTGGCACTGCTCTGCCTTGAGGGCTCAGATTTCTTCCCGAGGCCTCTGGGACAGCAGGACGTTATTAACAGGTGGCTGGCAGAAGTCCAGCCAGGCCCGGCCTGCACCCACTGAAATATTCCGAAATAACAACATACACCAACCATAGAGATTCAGAGAGAGACACAGCAACACACACACTCACTCACTCACAACAGAGAAGGAATGAAGGAGGAAATCCTGGCTGGAGTGGTCAGTCCAGATTTCACCTTTACGTGACCTCTCTGTTCACGCAATATTCTGAAATATTCCGAAATATTCCGAAATAACAACATACACCGACCATAGAGATTCAGAGAGAGACACAGCAACACACACACTCACTCACTCACAACAGAGAAGGAATGAAGGAGGAAATCCTGGCTGGAGTGGTCAGTCCAGATTTCACCTTTATGTGACCTCTCTGTTCACGCAGCCTGAGGACAGAATGTCCAGTTGCCCAGGCTGTTCTCCTAAATGTATTATGGTTTGTGCACAAAGACAGAATCGGTCCACACTTGGTGCTGTGAGTGTGTGTCTGTGTGTGGTGTAACATGTGACTGCAGTGTGTGTGTGAATGTAGTCGTACCTTTAACGGCCTCCTGGTTCCACAGTGCAGGAGCATTGTGGAAATGCTTGATTTTCCACAGAACCTCCTGTTGCAGGAGTGGCACACGGCGAAGCAGCACAGACATGCCTCACACCCGCCTCAAACTCCAGACACACACACACACACACTCCACACACACACACTCCTCACTGTCCTGTCCACGCCGGCCTGGGTCCTGTAGCAGAAACCAAACAGAGTGTTTCTCCCTCAGATACCTGTGGTCATCTCTCTCTCTAGCTGTGTCTGTCTGTCTGTGTCTGTCTACCTCTGCTTTGGTCTCTCTCTCTGTCTGTATTTCTGTGTTTCTTGGAGCCTGTGTAGGCCCCTGTGACATTAGTGGAAGTACAGGACACAGACCCCCCGCCCCACACACACACACACACATACACACACACAAAGCAACGCGAGAACTTACAGTGTGACGAAGAATTGGAGCACAGTGCCAAGAAACTCCTTCCTTCTCACACACACACACACACACACAGACAGGCAAAATCTGAGCACACATACTTCAGTTGTTTAATACAGCACTCCTTCACTGCTATTCAGTCTCTCTCTCACTCTCTCTCTCTCCCCCTCTCTTTCTCTCACTCTCCCCCTCTCTTTCTCCCTCTCTCTCTCTCTCTGAGCTCTCTCTCTCTCTCTCTCTGAGCTCGAAATAAGCTGGTCTTTATATTTCCCACCTCTTTTACGGCAAAGGTCCACTCATATTCCCCTGAAATGCCCCGCCTCCTCAGTCCAGATTGGTCAGCAGGCTCTCACAGAGGGGCTGCAGTAGACGAGTGGGTTTTGCCGGAATGCAGGTGGGAAGTGGAAATCTCGTCCTTGCTGTTCTCCTCCACGTGCTTTATCTCTACTATAAATAGAAGATCACATGATTAGCAAAAAAACTGACTGCAGTTTAAACACAGTGCCCTTATCAGCAACCTCCACAGTGTTCTCAAACCTTTATGACTTTCAGGACAGAAAGAAAGATGAAATATAAAGTGACCAATCCATATACACACATATATACATATGTATATGTTTATATGCAGCACTCTACATCTAGAGTGTATACATGGAGGGGAAAAGTGGGGGTAACGAAACAAATGATTTTGAATAGTGGGGTGCATTTACTCCCTGCTATGTGTATATATATATATACACATATATATGTATATAGATAGATAGATAGATAGATAGATAGATAGGATATAAGCTAAATAGCAGTGAATAGTGATATTTAAATAACTGTATCAAAGACGTAAATACTACGTAAACATAATGATGACGTTCAATTAGCTCTGCGCTCCAGTCCAGAGGGGGCAGTACTGAGTCATGAAGTACAGAAATACCAGCGAAGGGGAGGGCGGTCCCATGTGTTCGCCGGCAGGGTGATAAACATCTGCATTGAGTGGAGTCTAATAAATACCATGACCTTAACAGCTGGAGCTCTTAGTGAGGTAAAGAACTTTTCGCACACACGTTAGAACTCAGGACTCCTCTGAGACCTAGAACCCAGGATTTACAGTGCTAGGATTAGATATGTTTTCTAGTTTCAACCCAGTGACTCTGTGGACCTGCTGTGTTGTGGATGTATGGTTGAATCCAGGAAGGGTGAGAGACAAGTGTGCACCAGGTATTCTAAACACACTCAAGGTTTTTTGATAAACAATATATAGAGAGAGACAGAAAGAGAGATAGACAGACAGACAGACAAAAAGACAGATAGATAGATGTTTTGTTTTTGAAATCTTCACTTTGATTCTCCACCTTGTCCCAGCGGTCAAGGAGAGAGGTGGAGTAACACCTTGGTCATCACAAGGCACACACACACAGGGGCAGTTTATCATCTCCAGTCCACCTGATGTTCAGGTATTTGGACTGTAGGAGGAAATCAAAGCTCCTGAAACACACAAAAAACCCTGACAGGGAATCCAACCTAAAAACAACTAAGAATCTACCATTACAGATTCTAGTACTATTTCAGTAGATATACTCCCTAGTGATGGTGTAATCTGGGCTCACACATTCAGTAGAGCTGCAAGGCATAGACAAAATGTCAATATTGTGACTTTACTCCTACTTATTGCGACTGCAATGGCTTTCAAGATATTAAATGGCCCAAATCATTATTTTTCTGGAATTAATAATAAAAACAGGCAATTTTTCAATCTTAGTTTTTGTGATGTTACAAAGCCTTTTCAGTTTAACTATTTAAATATATTTTCTTATTCACAAGCCGCTTTGTGATGATCCTGTGTGTGATCCAGGTTCTGCGGATGCTGATGTGACCCGCCCGGTCTGGAGATGGCGGCCGCAGAGGATGTTGATTTCACCGTGCTGCCTCCGGACCCTGCAGACGGTGACACTCAGAGGTGTCGAATGGGTCCTGCATTAATGGAGGAGCTCAGACTGAAACTCGGATCTCCGCTCCTCATCCAGTTGCCACGTGGGGCGTGTCTGTGCACGGCGTGGCCTCGCCGTGACCTCGCCGATGGATACCTGCAGTTTCAAACCACCTGCGCTACACCAAACCTGATCAACCAGAAAACAGCAAACCTCCGCCTCCAGCGCGCTCAGCTGAAGCCACTCACCAGTCCGCATCTTAAACGCGTCCGCGTGAAGGTCCTGGTACAGAAATCTGAGCAGAAGAAAACCGAGTCTACTCAGATGATCCAGGAGCTGGCGAAGGAGCTCCTGACAGGGCTGTACGTTCATGAGAAGCACCTGGTGAACGTTGGTGGTGCTGGGACTTTCATTCAGTTTTTGGAGGTGGAAAATGTAAACTCCGGATCGCACAAGGCCGGTCTGGTCACAGTTCAGACCCGACTGGACCTGGGATCGGTTCAGACAGTCCGGCAGTTCCAGCAGGGTTTTAAAAAGACTTCAGGTGTGTACCTGGGTGGAGTCGATGAGGTGTTCACGTCGCTGAAAGAGATGCTGACAATTCCTCTGCGTTATCCAGGCAGCCTGAAGCGTCTGGGACTGTCCTGCCCCCGGGGGGCACTGTTGGTGGGACCGCCTGGGGTTGGGAAGACCCAGCTGGTCCGGAATGTGGTGCAGGACGTTGGAGCAGCTTTAGTTGCCATAAATGGCCCGTTTGTGGTGGGGTCAAGGCCTGGAGAGAGCGAGGAAAACCTCCGCAGGGCGTTCGGACAGGCGCGAGACGCGGCGCAGGACGGTCCTTGCATTTTGTTTATCGATGAGATTGATGCGCTCTGTCCCAGGCGGAGCGAATCCGGCAGCGCTCCTGAAAACCGCACCGTGGCTCAGCTCCTCACACTCATGGACGGAATCGGCAGTGATGAAAGTTTCATCATCATCGCAGCAACCAATCAGCCGGACACTCTCGACCCGGCACTCAGAAGACCTGGACGCTTCGACAGAGAGGTAGAGGCAGCGATTCTAATTAGAATATCAATGCTGCGATTTTGCTGCTGCATATTGCAATTGTAAAGACTTTCAATATATTAAAATGCCCATGTCATCATAATTGACCACCGTTTCAGGTATTTTTGTCACTGCAGTTCGTAATAGACTAGTCCAGACTAGTAACACAGTGTGTTGTCAGGTTCCTGCACTGTATTTTGCTGTCTGAGCTGTGATGTCTGTTGTTCAAACTCTGCTTTTATGACAGTAACTTATCTTATTCTGGCTCCAGCAGTTTAGCCCCGCCCATTCAAGCATCAGTTTGCCAACACCTTTAAAGGGTAAAATTAGACATTTGTTGGATTACATGATGACCTTGATTGATCAGAACACCCAGTAACTCACCTGTAGCTGTGGTTGGTCACCCTGTCAGAAGTGCTGTGATTGGTTAGAGGCTCATTTGTAGCCTTTTATGATATCAGTATTGCAGAGACGGCTATCGCCATGGCGACTAACTGACCACATATGCAGCCCTCATTCTGACTTGCAGACACAATGGTTATGATTAAGATAATTAATCAAATAAGTAAGTGTGTGTGTGTGTGTGTGTGTGTGTGTTTGTTTTAGGTGGTGTTGGGTGTTCCCACGCTGCAGCAGAGGTTCCGGATCCTGCAGTGTGTGAGCCGCAGTGTTCCTCTGTCCTCCACGGTGGACCTGCAGGCCATCGCTGAGATGACCACAGGATATGTGGGAGCTGATCTGAGAGCACTCTGTAGAGAGGCAGCCCTGCAGGCCATTCTGCACTCTGCACAGGTCGCACACTTTTCACTGCCATCCATAGTTTAAAATGCATCAAAAAACTCCCTGAGTTTAATCAGGTGCACTTACTGGTCATCCCATCATTTGTAAACATCAGCAGTGGTCACACAACTAATATTTTAATGACAAACACAGCCACTCCTCTAGGACGTGGAACAGTCCAGTTTTAGAGACCCCTGGTGGTCAGGTTATGTAAATGCCCAGGACTTTCTAAATTACAGCACTGTGCAAAAGCCTTCAGCCTCCACTTCATTTCTTCATATTTTGCGTCCAAAGATCCTGACTTTCTTATCTGTTTAATGTAGTCTTGAGGAACAGTTCTCCAGACTTCCTGAAGGACTTTTAAAAACACTCATTTTCAGTCCAGTCCCTGAACCTGACCAGTTTCAGAAGAATGATTTTTGTTTGTTAAGCCACACAGTGACCTATGTATGAATCATTCACGTATAACAAATCTAACTTAAAGCCTGAACCAGTGAAGAAACAGGAGCAGATGATTCCAGATTATCAGGCGGTGATCAGTATACTGGTGGTGCTGAATGCTGAGTGGCTGTAACTCCTTTATCTAGGCTCCTAGTATATTTAGGGACTTTGCAGCCTGTCACAGTAAAACATTTTTTCCCATTTCTTATTTTCATTACGTTTCATTTAATTTACTAAATATGCCAAAGATCAGACAGTTTGAGAGGCAGAATATAGTGTTGCATCAGCAAGGTGATTCAAAGCAAAATATAAAGAAATGTGGGAAGCTTAGTACTCTAAACCCAACCTAAATTTATTTGCAGCCAAAATGACAGACAAACTGGACAAATATTACTTTTAAAACTGTGCTGGTGCTTTTCGTGTCTCAGGGCGAAGCTGAAGAGGTTGATGGTCAGGCAGGAACGGTGGGGCCTCAGCATTTTCTCAGGGCGTTGCAGTTGGTCCCGCCCTCTTGCCTGCGCAGCAGTGTGGGTGTGGCCGATTTTCAGCCTGTGAGCTGGGAGCAAATCGGAGGGCTGGAAGATGTTAAACTCAAACTGAAACAGGTACAAGCAGCTGGAGTTTTGTTACTTTATTTTTGAAAGAAGACATTTCACAAAAGAAAAAGACAACAGAATACCACAGCAAACGTATAATTTCATAATTTAAAAACTCCTCCCTTCTTGTTGTCTTGTTTCCTTTTTATGTTGTTTGTACTGTAGAATCTTTGATAACTATTTTACATGCAGGGGAAGGAATTTACATTTAAAGGTTTTTGCACACACTGGGATTTTTTTGCCGCGTATCCATTTATTTCATAAACAGATTTTTATTCTTGTTAAACACTGGAAAGTTATTGAGTGAACGACTATAAATGACAAGATGTCAAAATAAAATAAGTTTCCTTCATAAGATGAAAGAATCTGTAACAGTGCATGTCTGACTCCTATTAACTGGTTGTGTAATGATGCAGAGTCAAATTCTAGACTGTCCTTTAACTTCAAATACACTTGTTCACTGTTTCATCATTAGTAACTCATTAAATATCTAACACTCATTTAATCTACATTATAATTATATATTAGTTACATTTTTGTAAGTAAGTAGTGAAATAAGTGAAGAATATTGAATGTATTCTTTGTAAATATTAAGTGCGCAACAGGCAAATTAAGAAAATTCCAATGGGTGCCAAAACGTTTGAATGGTAAATGAATATCCAAGAAAAAACGTTTGAATGTTTTATGAATATCCAAGAAAAAACAGAGCTGATATTTATGTGTATGGGTGTGTTTGTAGAGTATCGAGTGGCCGATGAAGTTCCCTGAAGCGCTGGTGAGGATGGGGGTGTGTGGGCCCCGGGGTGTGTTGCTCTTCGGCCCCCCAGGCTGCGCCAAAACCACACTGGTCAAAGCAGCCGCTTCTGCCTCACACTGCAGCTTCCTCACACTCAGTGGAGCTCAGCTGTACTCACCTTATGTAGGAGACTCAGAAAGAACACTGTCACAGGTAATACACACTCACACTCCACAATTAGCCCTCTACATATCTTCACCTCTCTCTGAACAATTCTTAATTGTAATAATTCATAGTGGACACCGAATAACTCGTAGAGGTTGCAGAATATGTCATAGTGCGCACTAAATAATTTATAGTAGATATGGAATAATTCGTAGTAGATACTGAATAATCCATAGTGGACACTGAATAATTCGTAGGAGATACTGAATAATTCGTAGTGTATACTGAATAATCCATTGTAGATACTGAATTACTTGGTAGGTACTGAGTAATTCGAAGTGGATACTGAGCAAGAAGTCTAATTTATTCATTAAAAGACTCTTTTGTGAGCTTATATAGATCAAAAACTCTCATCTTAAACACCTGCCTACCTTCTTTTCTATTTGATCATATCTTTCTCCCTCCCCCCCAGCTCTTCCGCCAAGCCCGTGCGTGCGCCCCCTCCATCGTGTTTCTGGATGAGATTGACAGCATGGTTGGCTGCCGTAGTGACAGTGGTTGCCGGAGTGGAGTACAGGCTCAGGTTCTGTCAGTTCTGCTGAATGAGCTGGACGGGGTGGGCTTCAGGACCACCGAGAGACGCGGATCTGCCAAGACCCTCCAGACCGAAGGAGGGGAACCGCAAACAGCTCAAGAGAAACAGGTAAGATTTTTACTTAAAAACAGAAGCACTCTGTAGTGCTCTATATTGTTCTTTTAAACTTTTATACACTCATAGATATCTATAAGACTCTTATAACACTCTATAATGCTATAACACTCTATAATGCTCTATAAAGCTCTCTAATACTCTAACACAATAATGCTCTATAATACCCTATAATTCTCTATAACGCTCTATGACACTCAGTAAAGCTCTGTAATGGCCTATAACGCTCTAAAACTCTCTACAATGTTCTGTAGAGATCTATAATGTTCATATGGTCCACATGGACATTCTGAGAGACTGTATTACACAACAGGAACTAAAGGGGATGATGTGAGTTCGTTGAGAGAAAATGTCAGATTACTTGAATTAATGATTAATAGTTTAACCATGATAGATAAGCTTAGTAAGCCTATATAATATATGCAGTGCTGTATAAATGTATTGCTTTTCTTTTGTGAAGCCCATGCTTATCATTTCATTGTTTCTCATTGTGTTTTCTTGCCATAAAATTACATTTTCTGAAATACAGGAATGCAGGAGTTAGTGAAATTTTTTTCTTTGAATCTCAAAAAAAGTTTTTGCTCTGGGTTAAATGTCAGATTGTAGAAAATTGGCCGCAAGAGACACTGCAGTTCCGTGTTTAGCCAAATGAATTGTATTTGGTCATATAAGCTGGTGAGCTCATTAGAAGATCACATTTGTAAATCATGTGTGTCAAATTAATTCCGAACAATTAATCACAGTAAAGATAAAGCGTTAAAAAAATTAATGCTGATTAATCGCACCACGTGACTTTAAAACGGTCCTGTGTTCTGCTGAAACATGCTATCGAGATGTGCTACTGTGCCCTTCTGCGCATGTGCAGTTCCACAGAATTGAGATTCTGTGCCACAAACATAAATCTGTGAAACCTTGGGACACTGGCAGCTGCATAAACTTCATGGGAGCATTTTTCGGCAAGGTAGCATGAATCGATAGACACTGCTGTCGATTTGTGCTACGGTAGCATTTTTTGGCAAGGCAGCATAAATTGTCAGAACAGTTTTAGAACCGGACTGTATAAACTGGCTCTATGCACCTCAAGCGATCTATTTATCTATTTAGGCTTTTCTCATTTAGATAAAATATATATTTTTCAGATATAAACTGTAAAAGCTTCAAGGTAGCATTTTTCAACACGGTAGTATAAATCGATAGACTGCTTATTAAATATAGATTGTTGAATACAATATATTTTCTCCGATCATGCATATTATTTGTTTATATTTCGTCATTATCAGTGTTATAAACTGACTGTATAAACTGTATAAGCTTCAGTGTAGCAGAATAATTCATCAGAACACCTGTACTTGTATGTACATTGTCTTAAACTGCACCTTAATAGATGGACTTAGTTCTATAATTGCTCTTGCTGAAGCATTTTTAATTTTTTCCTTCAGTATATTAGTTCATATTTTTTTTGCTGTGACCATTACTGCACATGAACAGTGCAGAAACAAAAAAAATAAGAGACGTTGAAAGTCTGAAATGTTGTTTACTCGTTTACTCATATGCCAAAATTCATTGAATTTTTAAAATACTTTACCGCAAAAATGTGTGATTAATTTAGAATAATTAATCAAAGAGCTTGTAATTAATAAGACACCCCTATTCTCTGTAGGGTGTCTTGGGATGGTGGAATACTGCAGTACTCAGTATGAGGTTTGAAAGTAGCATGAGGTTTGAAAGCGTTATTCATTTCTCCTTGCTGCTGATTAGCTGCTGCCCTGTGACGCATCTCTGGCAGACACAATCCAGCATTCCTGCATCATAACGGTTTCCCGCCTGGCGCTATATCAAGTGTTTCACTGAGTGTTCTCATGTTTTTTGTTTTGTTCTTCTTAAAGCCCTATATTTTTATTACTGTAAATTAAGTTAAATTATTACTGTATTTACCTGCTTATACCAAAGAAAACGACAGCGCATACCAAAGAAAATGCGCATGCATGAATTACAGTACAGTCTACACAGGGGTAACATCGATATTTTACATTCTAGCACTGTGGGAGACAGCAGTTCAGTGTACACTGTACAGTACGGATACAGGTTTGCCTTTACATTTTTTAAAGATCATGTATTAAGCTGAGTTTAAATGAAATAAAATGTTTTGGGAGCATATTTGGGGGCATATTTAGGGTTTACACTATAATTTTTACGCATATTTTTTACGACATCACAAATTTGCGGTTTTCTGCTTAAATGCCTGAATACAAACATCACAGTAATATGCAATGCTTAAAAGGCCCATAGTGGGAATGTTTGAAATATGCATGTGATATTTGATCAGTTTAATGTGTTCTGGATGAAACAGAATCTTTTGGTTTCAGACAGAAAATGTCTGTCTTTTTATTATGTGTGTGTGTGTGTGTCTTGCAGATGGAGCTGCAAGAAGTGTGTAATAAAGGTGTAATGATAGTGGCTGCCACTAACAGACCGGATTCTCTGGACAGCGCTCTGCTCCGCCCGGGTCGACTGGATCACATCATATACGTTCCCCCACCTGATCCACAGGTAAATTTTTAGCTCCACCCATCCCCACTTCCCTCACAGGTAAACTTCTAGCTCCTTCCACCACTGCCTGAAACATGGTTAAACGTTTAGCTCCTCCTACCCCCACCTGAAACATGGTTAAACCTTTAGCTCCTCCCACCCCCACCTGAAACATGGTTAAACCTTTAGCTCCTCCCACCCCCACCTGAAACTTGGGTAACTTTTAGCTCCTCCCACCCTCACCTGACCCATGGGTAAATATCTAGCTCCTCCCACCACCACATGATCAACGGGTGAACTCATCCATGCCTTTAGTTACTTTAGTTCTTTCCATGCAGCCTGAAGTTGTGTGTGTGTGTGTGTGTGCGTGTGTGTGTGTGTCTTTCTTAGGCTCGACTGGCCATCCTGCGGCTCCACACGCAGAAAATGCCCCTGGACTCTAATGTGAGCCTGGAGGATCTGGCAACGCATACACACCTGTTCTCTGGAGCTGATCTGGAGAACCTCTGCAAAGAGGTCAGAACACTTCCCACCTTCAGCCACACAGCTCACTTTAGCTCTGGAGCTAACGTAGCTAACTTGTAGCTGCAGGTATAGGTCCTGACACACTTGTGTGGGGATGCTGGAGATGATGTTTCAGTGCCGGGTTTGTGGTGTGACCATGTGTTTGTGTTGTGTTTTGCAGGCGGCTCTGCTGGCTCTTCACGAGGAAGGTATGAGTGTGTCCATGGTTCAGCAGGAGCACTTCCTGAAGGCTCTGCAGCGCGTCAGCCCCTCGCTCAATGCCCACCAGCTACAGCAATATCAGCAGATCTTCAGCTCATCGCTGGACTGCAGTTAGTTCATCTCTGTTAGCTCTTCACACCCAGACAGACTCTATAACTCACAGACTGCCACTGTGAAACACTCATGTATGATGTTTGTTCTGATTAAATCACTTCTCCACGGGTTCCTTCTGAAGTTCTTGTGAAGCTGAAACCGAGAATGTGTGAAGGTTTCGAGGAAACGTGTCTGTGGCCCCGTCTGCCCAGCAGTAAATCAAACCAGCTCTTCACAAGCATGGAATGTTTGTAACCATGTCGACATGCTGGTCAGTGTAAGGGACCTGGCCATGGCATGTGTGGCATGTCCATAGACCAGGCAAGATAAAGCCCACTGCACTTTCGTAGAGCTCAGAACGAGTCAAAAACATCACTGCGTTTCTTATGTCTGGAATGGAATTATTTTTTTTTTTAGTATTACTATTACATCTCTACTTTAGGCTGAATTATTCATAGTGCGTCCAGAATAATTCATAGCAGATTCTGAGCAATTCATAGTGGATACTGATAATTCACAGTAGTTACTGAACAGTTCACAGTAGACACTGGATAATTCATTGTAGAAACAGAATAATTCATAGTAGATTCTAAATAATTTAGAGCGGATGCTAAATAGTTCATAGTAGATTCTGAATCGCTCATAGTGGTCACTGAATAATTCATCGTTAATTTTGAATAATTCATAGTGGACACTAAACAATTCGTAGTGGGTACTGAATAATTCACAGAAGATACCAAACAATTCTTAGTAGATTCTGAAGAATTCTTAGTGGCCAGTGAATAATACACAGCAAATACTGAAGAGTTCATCGTAGTTCTTATGTATATATTTATATGAGGATTAAGTTAATCAGTTTTTAATCAGTGAAGTATGTAAAGTTCTGTGTTTACAGGCTCTGGGTGTAAAAGTGTGTGCGGTCAGGTATGAGGTCATCGTGTGTGGTAGGGCCTCAGGCTGGCCGTGTGTGGCGTGCCCCCCAGGTCACTCAGGGAATGCTTTATCTGTGAGTAAGCTATAAATAATGGCTTTGTCTCTCCTGTCTGCCACACACTGGTCCTTCAGTCTGCCTCTGCAGCCTGTCCTCTCTGGAGTGCCCTTCAACAAGCTGGGCCACCAGGGGGAGCCACGCACTGCCTAGGACTGTGGTTGCCATGGTGAAGCATTTCTTCCTGATAGATGTCGATACACAGTGTGTACGTGCCTTGGACCTCGTCCCACCTGAGCTATAAAGCCGGGTGGCGGGGATGCTGAGCAGAACTCGGCCGGAAAGTCTTCAGACGCCACACCCTGAGGTAGGACCCACACACACTGAACACTCTCGCGGAACCAACACAAACTCTCAATACATCTAACTAACACACTACATTCTTAATTATCAAAGGACAAACACACTGTAGTTTTAATTACAAACAGTGTAACTGATCTCACACTCTCTTAATTGAGTATTTAAATTTGTGTTCATTAAAATGACCCTATTTTTCTTTATTGTAAATAATAATAACAGGGACTAAGAGTACATTACGTTACACTATTAAATGAATGTCTTATTGAGTAATGGTTCATTTATTAATCCTGTTATTGTGACAGTTATTTTTAGACTAGTAGAGACAGTGAAAATGGTGACGGGAGGATTTCTGCAGCTGCTGAGGAAAAAGAAGGAGGTTAGTTTTAATGTCTTTTCTGTTTTACACCAACAAACAAGCAAGTGCTGGAGTATTTGAGGTTTCAAGTTAGTGTGTGTGTGTGTGTGTGTGTGTGTTTTCCCTTTAGCTCATACCACTGATTGGCTTCATGGCTTTTGCTGCCACCGGAGCTACGTCTGCCAGCATTTACTTCTTACTCACTAAACCTGACGTCATGTAAGCATCTCCAGCAGGTTCCTACTGCTCTTCACTCGGTCCTCCTATGCTCAGACTTCAGCAGTAGCTATGACATTCTTCATTAAAACCTAATGAGTGTGTTCTGATCACGTTTCAGGTCTGACTATCTTTGTTTGTATGTTTGTTTGTGTAGTTTGAATAAAACCAGTAATCCAGAGCCCTGGGAAACACTTGACCCATCAAAGCCACAGAAGGTACATTTCTCTAAAACCTTTTAATCGTGACAGTGTGTGTGTGCATATGTGTGGTGTCCTCCTCATTCTTAAGGCCATGTTACAACAGACGTTCCTCCAGTGAGGAGCCATGCAGAACGTGCAGCGCTGCAGACACACAGCCTAGTTTCACTTTACCAGAAGAGGAAGTGAGATGGGCTGAGGCTAGGCTGAGAGAGACAGTGAGAACAGTTAAACTGGAAACCTCTATTTTTAACATTCTCATTTACACACTTTCCTTAAGTTGCTTCAGTTCAGAACATCATCATCCGGCTTCATTTTGGTGCTGCTTAGTGACATTCAATCAACACTGCTGAGGCAACAGTGCAGCAGTGATGAGGTGTAAATGTAGTGGTAGTGATGAGGGGGTGATGTAGTGATGAGGTAGTAATGAGGCAGTGACGAGCGATACAATAAAGACAACAATGTGGAGACGAGATGCGGTGGTGAGGGCAGTGAGGTTGTAATGGAATGAGGATGAGGTGTGATGATGGCAATAAGGCAGTAATGAAGCTGACTGAGGTAGTGATGAGGTAGTATGGGTAGTAATGAGGCAGTGATGAGGTGGCAGCGAAGCAGCAATGAAGTAGTAATGATGTAATGAGATAGTGATGAGGCAGGGATGAGGTGGCGGTGAAACAGTGGTGAGGTAGTAATGAAGCAGACAAACAGTGATGAGAGTGAAGAGGTTGTAATGAGACAGTAATGAGGCAACATGAGGTAGTGATGTGTGTGAAGATGTAATGAGGCAGGTTGAGGTAGCGATAAGAGCAATGAGGTAGCGATGAGGCTGTAATAAGGCATTCAGGAGGCAGATGGAAGCTTTGATGAGGCAGTGGTGATTCATCAATAAAACTGTAAAACAGCAATAATCCCACCATGAAGCAGCAATGAGAAAGCCAGGGGTCAGACAGTGATAATCTAGCATGGAAGCAGTGGTGAACCAGTTTTGAGGCAATGGTGATCCAGCACAGAGGCAGCAGTGATCCCGAAATGATGCAGGCTGTGATTTAGGAAAAAACAATGTAACTGTGCCAGTGGAGTGTTACTATGGTGATCACTCAGGATTCTCAATGTTTTGCATAGTGCAAGAAACTCTCTCTCTCTCTTTCTCTCTACTCCCTATCTCCTCTCTCTCTCTCTCTCTCTCTCTCTCTCTCTCTCTCTCTCTCTCTCTCTCTCTCTCTCTCTCTCTCTCTCTC
>JBBPCX010092412.1:0-24750 GCA_037974365.1 Hydrocynus forskahlii | reverse complement strand
ACAGCTGGGGAGAGACCCCCTTAAATAAACAGTCCCAGGGCTAATCTGCCCTGGCCTGATTGTCCGCAGCTGTGGGTTGGATTAATGGTCCTGCAGCGACCCCCAGCGGCCGCCGGCGGAATCGTGACAAACTCTAAACAACACCCAGCTGTGACTCCCACAAAACAGAAAACCCCATCACCACTTCATAATAGAAGTCCTCATGCAAAACTTTAACCTTGGCGGCCTCTAGCGGCCACATTCTGGGACATAACGATGGTCTCCGATATGTGCACATATTGTTTTTACATCAATAAACCTGCAAAGCCTTTAATGCTGGCAGTCCAGCTAATAAATAGATTGAAATATTTTGAAAAGATCCTCAAATGTTGTAGTGTATGAAGTAAGAATATGTATTTAACAACCCTGATCCCGTAAGTCTACATTGCAGAGAAGTCGAGTTCCAGCCACAATCCACAACATGCTAATGAATATCTTCAGAGGTCTCTGATTGGCTGGAGCAATAAATAAGGGGATGCAGGATGCAGGTTGGAACTAAACATGGCAGGAAAGTAAATCTCCCAGGCGAGGGTTGGTGAGCGCAGCTGCTTTACTTGGTATATCATCACTTTCATGAATGTGTCTTTTGCGCTATGAGCCGTCTCCAATGGAATGATTAGGGTGGGGTGAAATACATCACATTTCTCTCTGAACAATCAACCCTTCACGCCTGCTTCACCAGGCCTGCATAAAATTTCAAAATTCCAAACAACATAAAATTCAAATTGGCTGTTGAATAATGTATCGGGCTTTAGGAATGGCAGCCGCCCCTGCTGCCATAACCTTTGATTTAGCAAACGGAAAATATATTATCATCAGAACGTCCTCCATTGAACATATTACCCCTGTCCTCCAGCAGCTCCACTGGCTTCCTATCAAATGTCATATTGATTTTAAGATTTTACTGTTTACTTTTGTAAAGTGTAAACTGACCATTCTGTCATATGTGAACACAGCACACAGTGTGAACAGCACAAAATTCTTCTTCTGCATTTAATGGGGTACATTCATCAAAACTGGGGTCAAACAGAACATGCAACTTTAAAAAGATGGGTATTAAGATGTGGTAAAATGCAGAAAGCGAATCACTGTTGCGGATTTCATGAGGAGCGTTCCACAGGCCAGGAGCAACTCGGCTGAGGGCTCTAAGCCCCATGGTAGTTAAGCGGGAGGAAGGAATATTGAAACTTAAAGGCAGATGATCTAAAACAGGGGTGCCCAAAATGTCGATCGCGATCTACCAGTCGATCGCAAAGGCAACGTGAGTCGATCGCGGAGCCCTGCCTTTCAAAATAAACTCTAACGTGAACAGGACACCATGCAATGTAAAAAACGAGTGAACCGCGAGCCGCAGAATAGTGACGTGTCATGCGCAAAAGCGCTGATGCTTTGTAGTGAATCAGAAGAGCCGACTCCATCGAGTAAGAGCCGGCTCCCCACTTTTTTTCCTTTCGCTGCTCAGCTCTCACTCTCAGTTCACCATGCGATCGGATAGTCGTGGGTTTGAATCCCAAAACTGCTAGTAGTAACTCTGAGGTACTCTTGACCAAGGTACCGCCCCTACACACTGCTCCTCGGCGTTGTGTTCCTGGGCTGCCCGCTGCTTTGCTTGGTGAATAGGTTAAAATGAGATCAACCACATGCAAAAGGACCAAAGTATGAGGGAGTTGTGAGCCTTTAAAGTTGGGTATAGAATATTGTGGCAGAAATAGGGGTGAAACTTAAGAGGTTAAGTAATTAATATATTTTATTGTCTTCATTACTTTACATATTGTTATTTTGTTTGTTCTTGTAAAGCATCCGTGAGTGCCTTGAAAAGCGCATATAAAAATGCTTTCTTCTTATTATTATTATTCGTAGTAGTAGTTGGCATGTTGGCTTTTGCATAAACACATACAAATGTGGCTGTTATTGTTTTCCTGACAGTTGAAGGATCTTGCCTTTGCTACATATCAATGGATGTTATTAAAGAGCTAGTAGGGATAAGCCCTAACATTCTATCATTAAAAAATGCATCAAATATTTGGCATCCACACCATGCCAAATGCTGTTCAGCCCACCTCTATCATTCAGACAGGTAAGAATGGAGAAGTGGTCTAATTATTTTATGTAAACTGGTAAAAGCGTACTCTGGGTCATAACATTGAAACACATTTTCAAACACTTGAAACCATTTGCATGGGCTTTGAGGCCCATAAACCCACCTTGTGACATGCCACTTGTGACATTCACCATTCTGAACTCTTTTGTTTTATCCCAGTGCATTCTCGGTGAACGCTAGAGAAAAGAAGAATTGAAAAGAGCTTCTCCATGAGCTGAACACTTTGAATTAAACACTTTGAAGTTTCAGTGACTTCTTCAGAGAAGAATGGAACCATGACAAAGTCATTTCATTGTTAGGTGGAGAGCTGATGGCTCCTCTGCTGCTGCTCTGAAGTCACAAGCCCGCTGTGAGCCAAGTTGATGATTTCAGCTTCAGGCTCTGTTTGTGCCTGGCATTTACCCTGGCATGAAGACAAGTGGCATTTTATTTTGGTCCCGAGCTCTTGTTCCCTGGCTCAACGTGCCATCTACTTTCACTTGGCTGATCTCAATATTGACACAAAGCTGAGATCAGTGAGACCAACATCAGTTCAATTACGTAATAATGCTCCCTCAAGATTTAACCAAAACCCTTTGAATCACCAAGCTAAGTTTTCTCAAACATCACAAGTCTAATACCCTCGTTTGATTATTTTTCCATCAATTGTGAGTATTCATGCATATCACACAGGCAAATGGTTCTGAAGCCCCCCCCCCCTTTGCTCAATCACTGAGTTTCAAACTGACAACAGGGACACATTTAGGCAATTGCTTGTTGAAAATCAATTTTAACTTTGGCCCAAATTTACTTGATCAAAAGCACAAACAAAGTTCATGCCGCGAGATGGAATAATCTTGCAGCTCCCGAGCAAAATTAAAGACGTGATGTCAAACTAAAATAAACTAAAATGAAAATGTTGTACATTTTGCCCTACTTTACCCTATTATTTTGGCCTATTTTTGGCCTATGATTGCAAAGATTGCCAGCTCAAAGCTCTGACCAGATTTATTCTGTTGTTCTGCCTTATTTGTCATAATTCAGGTATATAATACAAATAAAAACCTACCAGTAACCTCCAATTCTGAAGTCTGATAGACAGTTCCTTTTATTTCTTTATTTTTCAAAATTATTCCTTATTTTCTAAACGTAATAATGCAGTGGTGTTCTTTGTAACAAAAAAAACCCCAAAGAAAAACAAAACAAAACATGTCTGGAACAGCAAAAAATGTAAAAAATGTTTTTTTTTAACAAAAAAAACTTTAAACAACATTTGAACTGTTCTTCATGCATTATTAGCTGGCTTTGTCATCCCAACTTTACGTGTTCTTCATTGTATTTGACTGTATCCTACAAACACAGCAGATTAGAGATTAGGTCACACAGCAGTTAATTTTCCTTCAAACAGTACATCAGTTTTCACTTTGCCAGCTGGTCTTAAAACTCAAGTAATATCTAACTAACTTGTGAAGGTACTGAAGTTTGAGGCCAGCGGTGGTATGTGTCTGAATTTATCTGTGTTTCTACAATATTCCAACAAATACTGCACAGGTGAAGCATTATCCAGTACCTAATGTTGTTCAATCTCTATTATGTGGCACCTGCACATTCAGTCCCAAGGAAAAAACAGCTCATCATCATTCAGTCTGCCACACAGTCCGTCAAGCATCACTGTTGTCAAATAAACCGCAACATGCTTTTATTCTGCTTTCCTGGCTGCAGAATTTGTCAGCTACATCAGACAGAAATGTCAAAGTCTAAACAACCTGACTGTAAAATGCTACAGACTACATCTGCGAGTCTGACTGAAAAATAGAAGCAGCATGCTGAGTCACTGTTGACCAGCCTGGATCAGTTGTATAAAAACGTTTTGCTCAGGTTCAAGGAAGTACTAAGAATGTTTTTATGGAAAGGGTGACTATTGCCCTAATAGAATTGGCCTTGTAGCTAATAGACATAGCTCATAGCTAACAGACATAGAAGAAGAAGAAGAAGAAGAAGAAGAAGAAGAAGAAGCAGAAAAAAGCAGAGGAAGCAGAAGAAAAAGCAGAGGAAGAAGAAAGAGACAAAGACGGCTAAGAAGAAAGGGCTAAACTGCTATAGGCTGCAAAGATGGAAGGTTGTTCATGGCTGTGATGTCGCAAGAACAATAAATTCACATACAGTAAATCCCAAAAGAACCTTAAATTCTTTTTTTGTTGTCCTGTGCACACATATTTTAATCTAAATTCTTGCTCTTCCTCAGTCTTTGAGAGACACTTATGGGAAAGTCTAATAAAAACTCCATATTCCACATTCTGCCACATCTTTCTTGTTTTATGCAGCAAAAACAGACATTTATTGTAATTTTTATTTTAGTTTTGTTTATTTATTTTTAAAGTCTGCTTTATTCAAAAAACCTGAAATGTGGACAAGACCAATAAACAGCATGTCATATTTCCCACAGCTTATACTCCAATAACCTGCTATAGACTGTCCGCAGGAACAACGCTCCACAGGAATGGATGATGGTGGCCTAGTGTGTAAAACACTTGCCTCCGGACCAAGAGGTCATGGATTCAAATCCTACCTTCAGCATTCCACCACTGGGTTCCTGAACAATACCCTTAACCCCAAGTTGCTCTAGGGAGACTGTGCCCTGTAATTAGGGAATGGATGCTTTGGATAAAAGTGTGGATAAAAAATGCCGTAAATGAATAGGTAAAGAAATACTGCTGAGATCAGTGTTTATGTGGTTGTGCCATCATGACCTTGATGAAAGTGGCCTGTAGCTTAGTTTTTGCATACCTGAAGTCAAAGTAAAAGAGGCAAACTGTTTGGTCCATAATATAGATTTCTGTTTTGCAGAAGAAATTCAAACACATTGCCTCTATTGAGATCCATCTTTACCAGGATAATCCATTAGATCCACAATATCCTTCTCCTGGATGGGAAAACAGTGGATCCATGTAGCTTGCCATCAGTTTTTCTGACGCTATCATGGGAATTGTGTAGCCTGTTATTGTCACCTCCATATCTTGAGATGGGAAAGCTTGTTCAGCCATGTCAGTCCTTGGTGATCTTTATAGAACGTTTTTACCTTTGAGGCACACTTTATGTGACACCAGATTCCTCCCTAAATTGAGGGCTTTGATATCAGGCACTCAAAATACGTTTATGTTCACGGCAGTTACACCAAATAAATAGTAAGTGGTCACCTAGACTGTGCCCTATAATCGTTATACTATGCTATTCACTTCTATGTCTATAAATGGTCATTACACATATCTACAATATTCATATCAATATTCATATCATTTCGCAGGTCATTGGACTTCATGCAGTTGTTTCATGATATATGCTGATTTTTCTTGAAATTTTTAATTCTTTATTTTCTATTTGCAATTTTACCCTGAATATCATTAATACTACTATGTCTACATATCTGTTTCAAATCACCAGTATATATATATATTTTGCTTTTTAAATGAAACTGTTGCCAAACAACGAAATAGTAAAATATCTCTTGCCTCAGTGAGATTATATTTGCAATATATTATATTTTGTAAAATCTGTCTTTTAATTGAGCTTTTATTTTTGACAACTGTCTACAGAGTATGGAAAGAAAAGTTGGAGAAAACTTAGTTACAGATCATTTAAATATATTACTGTGTACTGTGCTGTGTACTGAATTCTATTTAAAATGATTAATCAAATGAGATAAGTAATCAATATTATTCTAATATGTAATGTGAGTGAGAATAACCTGGCATCTGCTCTTTTGTAGATAATTGAGTTCTAATTTTCTTACCAGTTCAGTCATTTATTCCCAATTGCACCCACTAGCTTGGACTCACACGATACCAGCAACACTGGGAGGGTGAAGATGAGCTTCCAGTGAGTCATATGAAGCTCTACCACATCTTCTCAAACTACTGCTAATTCTCAAACTGCTGCTAATGCTAATGCAACACCACTGGACAGCCTAACCATCATGGAAGAGAACGCTAAATATTAATGAATAACAATTAAATATAATCAACTAATCTGACATTTTGGTCCTTCATGGATGTCATGTATGTTACATCCTTGTAAAGTTTCTAAGCCTGCTGTTTTTTCCACACCTGCCTTGCTATACCAGTGCTCTGGCAGCGTTTCGTCGATTTTCATGCCACACCAACATGGACTCCACCATTAGACAGACACTTTGACAATGACTGATGGCACAGAATATCCACTTAGATGATCACAGTGGTGCACAGCGGGAATCTGTGTGGGTCTCTGCCCAGGCTGCCCTGTTCAGGTTTTTATACCTCCAAACATTTACATTTCCAGCCAAAGAAGAAAGTCAATAGTGCATATTGTACCTTGAACAATGCTGTGTCATGTGCAGTATCCTAGGATTTGTGCCTGTTAAAGAACAAAAATCTAGAAAAATAACAGGATATTTACATATACCGCAATGACAGGTAGTTCATTTTGACTGTGCATATTGTGATCTGGTCATTGGGAATATTGTGATCTGGTCATCTGGTCATTTAGGGTTAAAAGACCCCATAAGATGAGAAAATTCCTTCTAGGACTCCTCATTAGTGCTTCTTCAGCAGGAGATCTGACTATGTCATTATTCAGGCTAATCATATCTGTGAGAAAGAGGATGGGTAACTTATTGAATACCTGCAATTCTGAACAGCTATCAATCATTCAGCTATGAGAATGCACCACTGAACTGGGGAACTCCTGCCAGCTGTTGTTCAGGCAATTTTTAATCATGGTAACAGTGTGGAAAATGACTGCTGTATAAACTATTGTCCCAAAACACGCTCTATCCTGCTTTGCCTCTTATCGCCAAGGCTTGCTTGAGGTCATGTGTCATCACATTAAACAGCTGCATCTATAATTTGTTTGGATGGAGCAAAATGGAGCAAAAAAAGAAAGAAAAGATGAATTTTTTTTTTTTCACACTATGGGCCCCTAAAACTCCATAGAGCTCATTCAAAGCACAGTTCACATTGGTAAACTATTAATATGGTTTATTTTATTTGTTTCTGATCCAACACTTAATGCATAGTAATGCAATAGGATGACGAATCCCCTGGGAGCTCAGTGGAAACAGGATTAATCCCAAAAGCTAAACCTATAATCAACAATGTAAATGATGCTGTGAACATAAACAGGCCCTCTAAGATCTGCAGACAGCACTACAGGCTTCTAACACAAGCTAAAACACTGCAAAAAGGTGAGTGTTAACACAATCAGGATGTTATATTGTGGGTTTCAGACATTCACTCCTTGGGATTTTTGATAGCAAGAAGTGTAGCTACATCCTCATTGCTTCAATGCTAAAGAGCAAAATGTGTAATGTATATGTATATATATATATATATATATATATGTGTGTGTGTATGTATACAGATGGCACACAATAAGAAGTCTTGTACACTAAAAGAGAGATATAACTTCAGTTCACTCATATAGGCTAAAACAACCTTCTATAAACCAGAATAGGATAAACTGGATCATAAATGACCTAAATGACAACATACTTAAACACATTAATAGGAGATTTTAGTCTCTTTCAATATGTCAATACATTAGAAATGGAGGTATTGGTTCAAACCTCAATAAATGCACTAATACAGAGGAGTAGGAGAAAGTAGTCCACAAGTAATCTCATTTAACATTCCAGTGTTTACAAATGGAGATATAAATCCATAAACGACCTCAGTAAAACCTTCTATACATAGCAACAAGAAACACTAAATCATTCTATGTGTCACCAGTAGTGATGGTGGATTACAACTTATCTCCATGAGAAGTAGAATCTAACCAAGAAAGCAATCAAAGCAATTTTTACTGATGCTTGCACAAGCTTCATAAAAAAAGAAAATATCATTGACCTTCTGCAGCTTACTTCCTAATCCGTCACATATCTCATGGGAAAAGACTCTCTTTCGAAGAACTGAGAAACAACGGTGCTTTCAATTCAACTTGGAATTCCATTCCAGTGGTGGTACGGCTGGTCCAGCAGGGTTAATGTGGCCTAATCCCTTCAATTTCCCCAAAGTCAAATCCCTGCTAAAGCATCATTATTCCCCAAGGTCTTGAGTGCAGGCCTAAAGGAGGCCCTTAGCTATTAGATAAGCAGCAGGAGGGAAAAGCCCCAGAAGTATGAAGGCGTTTAAAATTATTCTTAAAAAAATATCATATTTTGAGAGCTCAGAATGGGTATGTGATTGAGTTTACAATTTTGTTTTGGGTGGTACTGATATATTTCTATAAACAAAAATAGCTATTTGATATGCTATTTGTATAAAATGGCATATGATAGTGTAGTGTTGTATTATATCCTTCAGCCCAAACATGTTGAAAGAGTTCATTGTTAGTTTATGCTTAGCAGTCCTCTCTCACTACAATACACAGCATGCATCACGCAAATGCGTTGTACAACAACCTAGAATTAGCGTAACTCTTCCCAACAAAACTGTACAGCAATTTTTTATTTTATTTTTTAATCTTTGTTCAACACAAAATGGACCTTGTTCCTTGTAGCCAAACTGAGGTAAATATATCAAAAGCCAGATAGCTGTCTCAGTAACTTCAGCCTTTAGTTTGAACTCTTTAGTTCATGTCCTCCTTATCTGGTGAGTCATCAAGTACCCCATTCTCACTCCTGTGTAAGTAACTTGTTTAGAACCCAGTGACTTTTAACACACTTCAGTGCATTATTTTTACTGCATGCAAAGTGCTTCCTTGCACTGATCACACATGGAACAAAGGAGCTGTATTCATATGCAGACGCACTGCAAAAAAAAATAAAATAAAACAGAAAACATCCAAAAACAGCACCTAAGACTTTATCTCACTCTGAAATGTTCAACCTCTTGCATTTAGCACAGACCTGCTGATAGTTACATCCTCTGTGTCTTGCAACTCCTAGATCCTATAGATACTTCAGATCTGGAAGGCCAGAAGGTTCTTGTTATACAATAAACTTCAGAAAACCTGAATACTGTTGATGGATTTCTGCTGTGTATTCTTCATTTTCTCAACAAACTGACTTCCTCGCCTTGGTCCTATCAGTGATTGACCTCCCTATGGTCCAGGTGATTGTAGGGCCTTGAACGATAACAGACAGGCAACAGCTGCTGTTTGTTCTTCCATGAATGAAATGAGTGCCTTTCAGGCCACGCTGGGAGATAAACCCAGGAAGATAGCTGAAGTAAATTTAAAAATGATTGGGCCAGATTTAATCTCTCACTCTGAATTGCCATGCCAGGCTCCTGTTTTCGGTTCCTGTCCATTATACCATGGTAACACCATTAGGTCTCATCATCACTCAGATGGAGAGGAGGCGAATGCAGATAAGCTCAGACAAACCAAATCCGATCCGGGCAAAATCTTCCTTCGCAGATGCAAATTGCGCCTTAAAAAATGTGGCATGCAAATTGATCTGAAGTGAGAGCGCTTGTTTAAATACTGCACCACAACCTCAGGTAACACTCCTCGATAGTAAACAGCATCAACACATTGCTGCAATTTGTCAGTCATTATCCGCCCACCAGTCCCAGAAAGTCCGACGCGTTCAATAACAGCATCAGCTTTAATAAAAGCCACCATCAGGCACTCAGATCCACAGAAATATGGAAACAAGCCAGCTACCAAGAAATACAGGCTACATAATAGTAAACCTTTATAAAAAAATTACTATATATTAGATGAATTTCATTCTAAATGTAGAATTCAATTTAGAAACACTATTGCTGCACCGCTACAAATATATACGTTTTTAACATATATATGTTAAAAACCGAAATTATCCAAAATGTTAAATATTTCTTCCTCATTTTACTCAGTGAAGGATAGACGCTATCTAAGTCACCATTGCACCCCTCTGTGCTCGGAAGACTGTCATAACTGCTGTGCCAGGGAATATATGCCCACACTGACTAGCAGGATTGGGGTCAATTCAGGAATGATTTCATTAATTCCAGTTCAAACAAAGAAGTGGAACTGGAATTGAAACTGAACAGCAAGCACAGGAAACCAAATTAGAACTGGAGTTTCAGGAAGTGGAATTCAATTCAATGAAATTGTGTCTAATTACACATAGTAACATATATTTGATTCCAGTACTGTGGGCCCTGATTGGCCTATCTGAACACACATAGGTCATGAACTTGCATGGAAAATGTTGATTTGAACCGCAATGTGGGAAAAGCAATGTTTTTTCTTAATAAAGAAATACAAATAATTTGCGAAATGATTGTAAAAATGTGATTCTGAATATTTAATGTATATTCTTAAGCAAATCAAGTCAAGTTATCTTAGAAATGATAAAATAGCTTAGGAATTTATTTCAATTCAGTTCTGTTTGCTGGTGATCCAATTCAGTTCCAATTCCATTCCCCCTCAGCCGAGCGAAATTCTAATTCCAGTTCCAATTCCAATTCCAGTTCCAGGCAGTGAATTGGAATTTACTGTGCTCTCTCAATTCATTTCACAAATGGTGACAACTCTGTTGGCTAGCATCATAGCTGCCGACGGTGGAAGAAATCGGACCACTCTACTTATCCGGAGAGAGTAGTGCAAACCTCCGATGACAGGGCCAATGCTCAGACAGATGCAATACCAGACAGTTCGGACAGAACAGTTGTGTTATCTAATGATAGCCTATTTTCTGGCCAGTTTGCTTTACTTGTGTCATTAGTTGTACACATTAAAAGCACTGATTTCAGAGGTGCTGTTGCCTCCTGCTACCACCAAAGGGCACCCTGGCCTGTCTCTTTCTCTCTCTCTCTCTTTCTGGAATTATGGATCGCTGGATACACTTGGTGTGCTGGCCTGGCAGTCAATTTTGCTCAGTTACTAATCATGCCAGACTCGCTATAGTCCCTCCTCTTTGCCTCCCAGTGGTGCAGCAAGACAATTTCCACCTCTTTTGCTAGCTGTAACAAAAAGACCAAGGACTAAAGGAACATGGGGGGCAATCCAGTACCTGATGTGACAGTTTTACTCTGCATTACTCAATTCCACTGGCTTTTAAAACACTGTTTTGGAATTAATGACCATGTCAGCCAGGGCTGGACTGGGACAAAAAATCTTACCAGGCATTCTGAGACCGCGCTGGAATCCCGTCAGCAAATTTACCTGACAGGCCCAAATTTACCATCGTCCCACCGGGCAAATGCCCGGTATGCCCGATGGCCAGTCCAGCACTGATGTCAGCCTGTGGAGAATGCCTGGCTTTATTTTTATGGGAACCCAATTACCCAGTTCTGTCAACAGGCCCAATTTATAAATGACTGCTGTCTCTCAGAAGAAGGGAACTGCTGTGCCCCCCTTCTAACTTAGCTTGCTAATATCTGAGGAAAAGAGCATAGACAAAAGGACAAATGAGTGCTTCAGATGTTGAGTTAACAATATGAATAATGTTGAGTTCATATTCATATTGTTGAGTTAACAATATGAATAACAATGACAACAAGAATCTCTCTAGTGCAGATAACTACTTCAATAGTAGCTGAAAAGTACTTCCGTTTATTGCGAGTTTTTTCCTAGTTCATTCAGACTGTTCTGCTTGGCTTGTTGTATTGACTGGTGCTGACTTGACTGGTGACTGACAACAACACAAAAAATCCACTCAATCACAACTGTGCTCTAAGTGAAACTTCTCAGCTCCTGGACAATCCCTTAAAATGTCTGCAGTGTAGAAGCAGCACAATTTCTATTGAGCTTTTATATCCACCATCATTTCAATCCCCAGTCCCAGAGGTTCTTCCCTTTGTGATCAAGAGGTAAATTGGTGGGCCGAACCATCCATTCTCCCAGAAATGCCATGTTAACTCAGACAGGGGAGTTCAGCTGGAAGGACTCCTCACAGCCAATGTAGGGGACAATCCCCACTGGATAGATAAGATGGGCATGCAGTGTTTCAGTGTTACAAAATTAATTGTTGAAGATGCTGACATTTCAAATAATAGAGACAAGCTAGTAACTGACACAAATTGTTAAACTCCTTTAGCATTTTTTGCCTGGTAATCTAGGTAATATTAATTAAAAGTAATTTCAAAATTAATTTCAGATACAGTTAGCATTAGTGTGACTGCCAGCTTGCTCTGCAAATGATGTGGATTAAGTTGTTAGGTTATGGTATAATTAAAAACATTTTGGACAAGAAAAGTAGAAAAAGATATGTTCATTTACTGTTTAATTGGAACTGTTCTGCAATGTATTAATTGGCAAGGTGTTAAAATAACATCGCAGTTGAAGCACCTATAATTACCCATTTCAGATTATATTTACTAGTTTGCATTTTGTCTTTGGCATCAGGTCAAAAATATGGAAATTGTATGAGTGTAGGAAGGGAGAGAACTGAAAGGCATCAGGTTTAAGACAGAAGATTCGATTGGCCCCCACCACCCCAATGCACTGCAATCTGTGAATGCACTTGAATGTTTTCTATTCCTTCTACAGTGTTATGACTGTTCCAACTCTTATCCATTGTTCTGAAAAAAAAATTAGACATCAGACTTGATGTCTTTGGGCATCTGTAAACAAGTTATGTTGCATTCTGTTGTGGGGCTGGTTTGGTAAGCGGGTAGCTCATTAGAACTTTCCAGAACATTTCTGTACAAACAAGTAAAAGAGGACAAATATGTTATTTTAACAACATCCCTCATATCAAACAGATCTGTGCTCAACACTATGAAGCCTAAAAGATAAATGGCAGCGGAAATGTCCCACTGAGCACAGCTTCACCATCAGCTTATGAGAGGAACAATGTCAGAGTACAGCTGGATTCCAAGAGAAAGAGGGGGAGTTGGACTTGAAGCAGTGGCTCAAAGCCATGATAATAAGCAAAGTTAAAACATGTTAATTTGCAGTCTTGTAGAAAAATCTCCTAATTATTAGAGTGCTGGCTTGGGCCTAAGAGTAAGTTATTAGAGAGCATGGTCTATATTAACAATATACATGCAATAGCCTGAGAAACATCTTAGTAGGCCTAACAAACTGAACATAACCGAGAAAAATATAGAAGACTGGTCTTATTAAATGCCTATAGGTTTAGATGTATTCCATCTCCCTATATTCAAACATATAATGATGTCTGTTCCCAATTACTTTTAATTAAACTGGCTTTCCATCACACAATGTTATCAAGCTAGTATGGCTAGAATGTTTTTTTCTGAGGCACATATTAAGTGCTCTTAATAGGGTGCCATTGGACAGCTCAGCAGAACACTAGGCGCCAACTCTAATCATCCAGCTAACAGATGCTCACATTGGCCACCATCCCATAGAGTTAGGGGGACTAGGAAGGGTTTTATACCCACCCAAAGAGAGCAAGGCCAATTACTGATTGAAAACTCTTTATTCCGTAATCACTAGAAACTCATTTCTTTGTTCATTTTAGTTCATTTGTATTTAGTAGAATCATGTTTTTACTTACACTCTGCAAGTACAGCAGAACTATGTTTGTCATGTTATTATTTTAGATTCAGAGTTAAATTCTTGAACTGAACATGATCAAGTTGGGATGTTTCTCCCTCTAGGCAGATGTAGCTAAGCAACCTCGCCCACTGGTTGGCCCTCCAGGAGACGGACTGAAGTCCTACTGTGTCAGATCAATCACCAACATCAGGAAGAGGATTCAGCCATTCATGATCTGATTTACACCGGATTCGTGAGATTCGTTACTGACTGCAGATACAATTCGCATCCGAATCCCGAATTTGTCCTTGACTATGATACAGCAGAAGTGAAAGCAGCTCTCTTCTCTCACTGAACAGGATGTGCTAGCAGCACATGCAGACTTTCATACATGAACATGCCTTTGTGGAATTTTTTGGTCAAGCGGAGATCTTAGCATTAACATATTTTTTGCCTCATAACAGGGGGAATGCAGCTCAGTGCAAATGGAGAAATGTGTGTGTGTGTGTGTGGTTACATATCTGCAGTAGATGTACATTCTTGAACTCAAAACAGAATGTACAAATTCTGTAAATAAAAACAGATTTTTTCTTCCTCAATGCACACAACCTTAATACCATCCTCCATCCATGCTGACCCTTTCAGACAATGCTATTTTTCTTCTCTGCACGTTAATAAAGAATGAGAGCAATAGAGGAACATGGAATGGATGTCCAGAAACTGGACTGCAACTGATTTCCAGCAAAAGGTCATGAAACTGTAATTTTCCATCAGATTCAGATACACAGTCTTAAACCATGTCAGAAGATTTCCAAGAGTCCAAAGTCTGTTTGTCCACAGATCTATTTTATTATGCTCATCATTGAGGCCTTTCAGCTACCAAATATGATGAGATGAAATGAGCCACACTGTACCCATTATAAATAGGTGCTTTCAGGTATTTCCCTGGTGTCCCACAGTCTGAGATTTGTACCAACACTTTTCCGTGTTGTTCAACATTCTTTCTTTTTTCCATGTTCTTCAAAGTCCTTTATTACTAAAGTGAACCCTTAAGGGTACCATCCCAGTGAGTTAGGGCTACCACCCCGGTGACAGGGCTACCACCCCGGTACCTTGTGTAGATGCTCGATTAATATCAGCTCAGAAGATATTTGTTCACAAAGCTTTTACTAATAATACACCACCATGTATTCCAGTGCTCACAGCTCTTCAGTGGAAGCTTGTTTGACAAATTTCCATAACGCAAAAAGGATTTAACCACTCATCTGTCTTGTTTACTGTTCGTTTTCTCGCTATTTCTCACATGCCCTTACACAAATGCACCTACAAGACAGTTAAATTGCGCAGTGAATGCAAATTGCACGCTCAAGTTTTTGCAGTGAGTTACAATATGTTTATGCTCATCCAGCACATCAGGTGTTGTTTTCATTTCAAACGCATTGTAACCACAATGCATGAAGGTAGAAATGAAATCCAACCTCTTTCAATTATCCTGGAGGGCATGTGTGAATTTACCTTTACAATGAGGTGACGTAAGTATTCAGACTCTGTTGTTTTTGTTCTTTGTCACAGAGTGGCGTTCTTGCAGGTATTTTCACATTTAGCCACACAGATGGAAGTGGGACTTAATTGCGAGCAAAGAGGTGGCTCAGACTACCCACACAAAAAGGCTGTGAGTACTGGATATGAACCCTCAGACAGTCATGCCACTCACTTAACCTGCTTCTCTGTTTGGGGCTGATAGGAGATGGAGAGGGGAAAGACTGGCAGGCTCTCAATGAATTAAAACGACCTAACAAGAAGACTGGCTCTTTTCTGAGACAAGGCTTTCTCCGTGAAAGCTTTTCTTTGGATCATTTTCTCTCTTTCTTTCTTTTTTTCTTATTTTACTCAGAGTGTGTGTTATCAGAATGACCTGTGGTGGGGTGGCAAAGCTCTTGAGAAAACTCAAGAAACCAAGATACTACCAGAGGAGGATGCTTGCTCACCTTAAGTAGAGGGGAATTGTCTTTTGTGTAATTGCTGTTGCTGCTCCAGGTCGTCCTGTAGCTCTTTTTGAAAATGCAGATATCCACTTCAAATTTACAAAAGTAATGTCTTTCAACCTTGCATTAATATGATCCAAAATGCATGTAATCTTGAGCATGAAGGTACAATGTGGGATGTGAAGGTTTCACATAGCAGTTTTGGCTAAGGTGGATTAGATGCCATTGAGTAGAACTGGTTTGATGAGATCCATCTACAATCCTTAACCAGGGCGGCATGTGTGCTGGGGCCTATCCTAATGTTCTTAGCATGAAAGGTGGAGAAACACTCTGGACAGGTCACCAGTCCATCAGAGTACAAACACACTTACACCTAGGGGCAATTTAGCATCTCCAGTTCATCTGACAGGCATGTCTTTGGACCTTGGGAAAAAGCTGAAGCTTCCAAAAGAAATCCATGAAGACACAGAGAACATGCACGCTATACACAGAAAGGCCTGGCGGACATGCAAGCCAGAAATCGAACCCAGGCTCTGTGTGGTGTTACCACTGTGAGTATTTCCACATGAAAGTGGAAAGTTTATAGAATCCACAATTATTAGTCTTTCAAAAAGAGCTACAGGACTACCTGGAGCAGCAACAGCAATTACACAAAAGACAATAAACACTATAAGCAGTACAACCTCAAACATGTCTATTTCTTTACCTTAGAGATGTGTCTCAGAGATGCGTCTACATTAGGCCCTTCTCATGACTCTTATTCTTTTCTGCTGGACACATTTATTGTCAGGTAAGTCTGCTTCCAGTTACACAACAGCTATAACTGAGTTCAAGAATAAAAGCTTTTATTATATACCCAAATGTCTAAAATTAAAGGAGAAACCCAATTCTAGTTTCCATGGCTTCCCAGCTGACAGAGAGCAAGGAAAAATGGGCTTGTGCAATTAGGACCAAAAAAAAAAAAATTCAAATGAACTTTTGAAATGTCCGAAATACTTTCAGGAAAAAAAATCCATTGTGCTTAATAGATAATATGCAGATTTGTGTTTGTGTTTCTGCTGTATATCAGTTTTGTAATGATATGTAGGCTTTATTTGTGTTACCAAAACTGACAAAACTGAATAGGCAGAGATGCATAAACAACAACAACAACAACAACAATAATAATAATAATAATAATAATAATAATAATAATAATAATAATAATAATAATAATAATAATAATAATAATAATAATCCTTAACAATAATAAATATCCATCCGTTTTCTGAGACGCTTAGCACTGGGCAGGTCGCCATTCCATAACACTATAATAAGACCTTTATTGTAAGTCCACTGTGTAAAAAAATAATAAAAAATAAAAATAACAACAGTGACAAATAAAGCTACATTTGACCTCTCCATGAAGCATGTCAGATATTTCAAATGATGGTCTTTGGTGCCTATATAATGGCCCATTGTCAACTAGGTACTTGTTTTGTCAACTAGGCATTCAGATTTATGAGCCACTATGAATAGAAAAAGATGCCTGAGGGGAGCCTATTCCCTCTCTTCTAAAGACTGAGGTAGATGTTCACCATTTCCCATCTTGTGATATCTGACGATTTCACATGGCCCCGTAAGCTTCCTCATCTACACGCGGACGAAACCTGAACACTTTTCATGTAAGAGTCAAGCCCAGTGGCATTTAATTTCTTTTGGAGTCAAAGGAAACAGAGGGAGGGATCCACAAACTAGGAAGTCGAGTGTCCTCCACTGATATGCCAGCTCAGCATAGCATGCCGGACACGCCAAGCATGCGCCTCTCATCTCAAAAGCTCCGAGATATAAGTCTGTAATCAAAGGGGGATGAAAACATCTCATTCCTAACGGTACAGGCCTTTGTAGGAGAAATATCACAGGCAAAAAGGCTCATGCTTCACTGTATATATCAAAAGGGTTCTTAAAATCAAGTGTTCCCTTTGATCTGTCTCCACAGTGATTGCTACAATGGCTGATCTCCAAGAATGCCATGCTGATAAGAGACGTGTGAACTGCTCCTTTGGAATTTCTCTAGAGGTTTTGAAATACTAATGATACTTTTCCACTGCTAGATCTGACATAGGCAGTGGTGTGATACATCTCCATGTTTTCCTGCATATGTCTGATCAATAGGGCCTTTGAGCCCATGGCATAACTAGGATCATATGGGCCTCAGTGCAAAACTGCATTAAAAAATGTAATGCTTAATTCCTCCCTACTGCTAGATCTCAACCAAGTTGTTGCTCTAATGTAGGCTGAAGAAAAGAAAAGTTTGAAAAGAAGAAGGTGCTGGACACAGTTTCTAGGCTATCAGACCATAAAGATGCTGACCCCGTAGCTGAAACTGCTTCAGATTGCCCTGAGACTCTAACCACAACTGACTGTAGATTAGATGTTTTTCAAGCTAGCGTTACCTTTCCTTTTATTGACCCAGCACCTTGGCAAGAAATGTTGATGAATATAGAGAACAAAATCAAGGCTTTTGCTGGGACAAAACCAGGACGATTACATTCTGACTGCAGTACGAATCACTGGGTAAAGTTAAATATTCTGCTTGGCATTAAAAAACAAATGTCTTTCAATGAAGCCTCCATTCCTAACTTTCCTTGGAGCCCCAAAACACCTAGTCCATCTCTGATTTTGCACCACTGCATCTGTTCACTATTCAACACAATATTTTAATCAGGATCCTTTTTCCACTAATAACACTGTAGCTGACAATGAATGGCTGGCCAATAACCCAACCTTCACAATGACAATGATTGTTCCATGCTGATCCTACATCTTAAATTCTACTCATAAACTTATAAACACAGATAGAAGGGGTCCATATTCTTTTTTTCCCAACCGCTCTTTATCCCTTTGAATCAAAGAGGCAGTTAGCATGCCTTCAAAGGCTTTTACATCTAATGAGACACTTATACCAATTGCTTCTCAGTTACACAACAAAGCTAGTGCTTTTCAACAGCAACCATGATTAATTAAACTGTGACTTCAGTCCTCTGGCTTCTACTTTCACATTTGCAGTATTTCAGCATCTCAGGCTTGTCGCCTGCAGGGTGTCTTTGGAAAACATACAGGCTCCTTTCTCAAAGAGCGCTTGAGCTGGAAGACAGAGAGCATCTCCATCCTTCAAAGCCAGATCAGTCTTGTGGAATGTTGTTGCGCTCCCCAGTGGGAGGCAAGGTTTGCAAGGCAAAGCTGCCATGTGTTACTCTAGTGAACTAGGCACCAAACCCTCCAGGGCAATCTGTGTGTTGAGGCCTTTTGAGGCCTTACGCCAGGTTGTCAGTGCCCTCCAGGCCACTAGGTGACCAAGTGGTGCTACAGAGCCAAGCGCTTACTTCTGACTTCTTAACCAGGTGGTGCTCAGTCACATAATGATTACTCTTAAACTGAACCCAGGGACATCTAATGAATAAGCCCCACACCACTGTGCCACCCCATCCATTTAACATTAACTATAAAATTCTGTTTGTGGGGATGCAACCATTAAGATGTGGTTGTTGCCATGGTAACTGGAGAAACAACAATGAAAAGTTGTCTCCTGCAAAAATCAAACAGATGGTACTTAAAACATGATATAAAACAGAGAGAGACCACAATGTTGAAATCATTTCTGCAGTCACATGCAAAAATTGGGTCGGATGTGTACAGAGGTTTAAATTGATAGACTGGTTCTGGTTGACCGCCGTGCATTGTGCTTTACACAAAAAACACTCTGTACTGTAATAGGCACATTCCAGTCTGGATGTCACGATTGGGTCATACCATGGGAAGAAGGGGCCGCAGCTGCGGATTTCCATCCTTTAGATGCTTTATTAATAAAAAGGCAAACACAAACCGGCACGGTGGCCAAAACACAAACAAACTCAAAACATACACGACCAGTACAAACCCAGGTAAATGTGAGGGTGGACAGACAACCAAACCAACATCTTTGCCCTTATTACTAAGTCCCCGGTTGGCTGGTAACTCTTACTAATAAACCGACCAGGGAAACACACACACACCCGTGTCAAAGTCTCCATTGTTCAAGTGCTGGTGGCCTCTGGCGGCCACTGACCGAGGACGTCACAGTGGACAGGTTGAGTGGGCTGTAGGCTGAATAAGCAGTCATTTGTCAGTGTATTTGTGACCGTGACATCACAAGCAAGGCAAATAAAAAAAATCATAAAAGAGCTTTAGCATGGTTATGAAATTTTAACTGCATGAACTGAAAACAGCAGTAAAAAGAAAATGATTAGGCCCATATACCCATCAAATCCTTAATTAATCAACGGGCTTTAGGCGTCCATGACCCTATCACTGGTTCACCAGTCACCTTGCCTTGGAGCACTTTTGGTAGGTACTGACCACTACATACCAGGAACACCCAGCAAGACCTGTTGTTTTGGAGATGCTCTGACCCAGTTGTCCAACCGTCACAGTTTGGCACTCAGCTCCTTATGCTCACCCACATTTTTCCTGTTTACAGCACATCAACGTCAAGAACTGACAGTTTACTTGCTGTCTAGCATATTCCTCTTCTTGCCTCAGTCACCAGATAATCAATTATGTGCACTTGAGTATATTCTAAACAGGAATACTTATTTTGGCAATGTGAGTGAGGAAAAAGATTTTTAAAATGTTAAGGCTGTTAATTATATTAACCATGCTCACACTGCACACAGCTAACAGGACTGATGGAGTGAAAGTGAGTGTAAAACAATTAACACTGATTATGAGGGAGTACAGGGACAGAACAAGCCTCAGTAAGTCCCTGGAGAGATTCCTTTGAGTTATTTAGGAGCAATGCTTATATTCACACCTACAAATTGCTGCTGGCTGCACATTTCCCCAACAGCCACAAAGGCTAATTAATGGAGGGAGAGAGACTCCCATTCATTTGGTCTGATTTACCATTTTGTGTGAAAGTGGTAGTTGATGTCCTTGACCGCAGGGTTTCTGAGAACAATGGTCTACATAAGTTGAGGTCCTTTGACATTAGTGTTGTAACCACCAGGTTGACAATTACCAATGACGGCCCATTCTACATGCTTTCATGAAGCGGAACTGTTTAACAGAATCAGGAGAGTAAAATTTGTTAATGTAGCATGTAATGAATGCCTATACCACACCAATTAGCATGGTGCTATCTTCATGCCCAAATCAAGGCATACAGTGTAGCCATCTTAAACAAACTCCAATAGAAAGTGATTTTGGACACCGTTATCTATAAACATGGAAAAAAAAAGCCTGTCACAGACCTAAAATTAGTAGTAGAAGTCATAAACTTAAACATTGTCAATATATTTGTCCATTTTTGTGCATAACATTATGTCAAACAGTACCAAATATACAGCTAAGGATAGACATAGAGAGTTAAAGATGCCATAATTTAGATAAAGTAATCTGACAGTTCATTTTCACTCACCAGTCATTAGAAACACTTCCAGTCATTATCAGCCGATGGGCTAGAAACTCTAACTGTACACCAGAAATGTCAAGCTATAAAGAAATATTGCTAATCTACAACCTGAGCTTCAGCATAAGAAGCTAATACACAGTTAAGCCACATAATTATACTAAATCACACTGAAAGCCTCTGTGATTCATAACAGGATGTACATTATTATATTCCTATATTGACTGCTTCAGCAGGTTCTGCTACATGGTAGTTTGTCCTTCAGGTTGTGAAAGGGTGGTTGCATGGTCAGAATAGGGCACATTATGTGGATGCATTCCACAAAAAGAAAATTAACAGTGTATGGGTCTGCAGTCTCTCAAATGAGACTGGTGTGCATAAATAATGTGAGTGATTTATGGGTCTGGTTTGCACTGCTGTGTAAATCCCTCCCTCTCTTAGCCCTCTGTGTAACGAGCGGACAGACAGACAGATAGGAGACAGAGAGAGAGAAATAGATAGAGAGACTGACAGATCATTCTTAGCCAACAATTCTTCCAGTTTCACGAGTTCATGCTCGAATAAAAGTTACTGTGAGTGGCAGATTTAAGAAGTCCGTCTCGGTCAATATTGTCCCTCTGAATTATTTACAAGACAGGCCTCAAAATAAAAAGAAAAGAAAGAAAGGCATGAAGCAGCTCATCCCTCTCAAGCGTCTCTCACTCATGCAGAGGCGTGAGCTCGTAGCAGGTGTGTGTCTGTGTGTGCTGCAAGCAGAACGGATCGTTTGAGCTGTTTGGGCTTTTGGATGTAACTCTTCTTTCCAATGCTGCATAGAGCACTGTGGGAGATGTAGTTAAGACTCTGTGGGAGAATGAGAGGCTGAAGCTTGTTTGTTAGTGGAGTGTGAGGAGCTGATACTGGAGTGTCCTAAATCACACACGCTGCTTTAAACTACTGTCTTTATACCTCAAATTCTACCAACTAGACGGATGACTCTAAATGAAACATCAAAAACAAAAACAATGCTAAAAGTAATCTTGGCAGTTGTTCTTTTCTGCACCAAAGCACTCGTCCATCACTTCAGATCCAGCAGGTTTAACCAAGAACACATGCTTCACACAGTAGGAAACACAAGTGTGTAAGTCCTCAAACAAGTGTATAAGAAAATTAACAGTCTTGTGGAATCACATGTTCTATTTGGACAAAACAAAAGGGGAACTCCTTGGTTCCTCAGGTGATAATTTAGAGTAGGAGCATCATGATATGAAGCTGCTCCTCAGCAAATGGGGCATCACATATTAACAAAGGAAAACCTAATGGAGCTACTTGCCAAGAGATTTTAGAGTAGAAACATCTCAGACAAGAGGAATAAGATGTTTCAACTAGACAAAGACCCCAGCTAATTAACTCAAGTCAAAATGAGTCAAGATTCATTTCTTCATAAGGTGAAGGTGCTTGAATGGCTTAGCCGATGTCCTGATTTTAATCCATTTCAAATTCTATGGTGGATTTTGAAATTGCAAGTCCATCAGATGGACCCTTTTGTAACCTTGGGCACTGAATTTGACTAGAGTAATGAGAAGTCAAACAGGAGAAATGCCTAATTATGACCAAGCTAGCCATTCAAAGTCCAAAGCATCTAGAAAAATACTTGGTGTAAATAATTTCACTTAAACCGTGACTACCTCTGGAAGTTCTGAACATTTTTTATCCACCGTTAATGAAGTCAATGTGAATGGAAAATCAGTTCATTTGGATGGAGCCATGATAACAGTGAGCATCTGCAAGCTAGCTGAGGATGACTGAGGAAATATTAGATGACAAAATCAAAAAAGAAAATAAGATGTTTTAGAGGGTGAAAAAAAGTAATTGGATTTTTGATGGAAGACTATGGGAAAAAGAGAATTCATTCATTTTAATAGGACCATGTGATGAATCATGGTTAACAACCGGTTCAGCGCTGGTGCGTGACATTTTGCTGCCTTAGGGGAAATAGAATTTTGCTGCCCCCAGCTTCAGTGTATTCCAGTGTTGATGATGGGGGTGGTGATATAAGATCTTGGTGATTCTAGATAACTGCCAGGTTCACCTTTATAAACATGGCATAGTAAAAAGGTACACAAGCTAACATGGTGAAGAGGTCCGTTTTTTTCATGGTAAGACAACTTCTACCAGGCATGAGGTCTCTGCTTCCTTCAAACAATATCTGAATTATAGGCACTGAAAATCCCCCCCCCCCCCCCTCCCAAAAAAAAAAAACCCAAAAACCTCAACATTATGTATGGTTTCAATAGCATTAGACATTAACCTATACACCAAAAAAATTCAAATTTTTTCTTTTTAGGAACTGAACTTACTAAGCTAACACTGCTAACAAATACTAGAACTCAATAACCACTCTAACCTTCTCTGTAAATGCATAACCAAATCCAGCTCTGGTGTAACTTTTCATATTTACAGTTCACAGTAAGTCAGGCATTTCAAGTAGGTTTATTGTCATTTCAACCATATAAACGGTGTACGGTGATGTGGTGTAAATGTCTATGACAGAAGGGAGAGAGACCCTGATGATACTCTCAACTGTCCTGTCTGTCCTCTGTAGGGCCTTCCAATGAGAAACCTAACAATTCCAGTACCAAGCCATGAAACAGCTAGAGAGAACACTGTCTAAAGCCTAAACCCTGTTCATTCCCTCTCAGTGATCCTGTTTCCATCAGGAGGTTTAGCTCTGAATATTTGACTGCTAACAAGGGCTGAATATGATGCAACCGGAAAGCTTGTCTTTGTTTCAGAAACTCATTAAAACACAAAGGACAGCGAACCAAATTATCACTCTCATTACTGGACATGCAAATTACATTCTCTGTATAGATTTTCCACTGAGACTGCCCAAAGAATTGCTTGTGGGCTGGAATGCAGATCTGCAGCAGTGAGACAGGGTTTTGTTCACACTGCAGAGTAAATAAAACCTGATTTCAATTCACAAGCAGCTCAACAGGTAGGATCAGACAATGTTCACATGAAAACTAGGGAGGGTTAAAACATGTTGCATTCATGATCTTAGATCTTGATGACAACCATTCATTGACAGGCCAAAAGAGCAATCGCAGAGATCGTACTGAGGGGGTGCCGAGGGTCTGCTTTGTCACTTCAGTGAATTATCTACCAAGTGTAAATAAGTGAAAAAAATGCGAATTAGGTATTTAATTGTCTTTATATATATATATATATATATATATATGTATATATATGTATATACACAGTACTGTGCTGCATATATACTGCATACACACACACACATATATATATATATATATACACATAGTACTGTGCAAAAGTCTTACACACCTGAGAAAATTCTGCTTCAAAACTGTTTACTATTAGGCAGTAGTGTTATGTTAGTATGAAAACACTAGTATCACAATATGAATAGCATTAATACAGCAAGTGTTTTATGTATGACAAAGTGTTCTCTTAACCATTTCCAGACCTCTTTCCTCATAGAAGCCCAGTTTTACTTGTAGCTCCATCAAATACCTGGATCTGCTCTTTTTACTTTATTAGATTAAATCAGGAGTGCTGAAATAAATCCACATAATGACTGCAGGAAACGAGGAGAAATCTGGAACCTTCTAACCTTCTAAAACCTGGAATTTGTTCTTCTAACCAACATATCAATGACTGTTTAGAAAATAAGAAATCTTGGTACAGGTATCTCTTGGTATCTTTCTTTACATCGTTCTTGTTTGATTGTATCTATTCTGCTTTCCCTGGCAGAAAGAAACCCACTACTGATTTAAATGGTTTCAAACTATTTACATAGG
>JBBPCX010092396.1:0-10601 GCA_037974365.1 Hydrocynus forskahlii | reverse complement strand
AGCTTTTGGGCTTAAATGTATGAATTTGTATGACTCTTTTTTCCCCCAACAACCGAATTCTGCAAATTTGGAAAATTGGCGAACATTCCAATTTATGATTCAGTTTCATTGAAAAGCTGATGCTGATAATAATGTGCTACCATGTCCAGGCAGTCATCATCAACATCATCATCATCAGTTTTCTAATATAAACAATACCTTTAAAACCAGTGCTTGCTTTAGGTTTAGCTCCTTGTAGGAGTACTTTCAAAGACATCCCACTTATGATTCATCACTTATGTTTCTACAGCTTGCTTCACTTTCCCAAGTCACTGGAAGCTTCTGTCCTCCAGTTCATCCCAGTCCTCACTCCTTTGCGGCGTAAACAGTGAGCGCCGTCCTTGCTGGCTATTGTTTGGAAGTGGTCGGGAATGCAGCAAATACACACATCCTGCCGCGCACACGGCATCAGGGCCTCAGAGTGTTTATCGAGTCCAGACATCGAGTCACACACACAAACACACACTCACTCACTCTCTCACTCACTCACGCTCACTCACTCGCACTGTGTCAGAGGCAGGGTGACTAATTGTGCACACTTCCTTAATGGGGTACGATAAGGTTCCTTGTAGTGGGCCGCACGGGAAAAGGCTGAGGCTAGTCATGGCGGAGGCGCGAGATCACTGTCATAAAATAATTGTTAATTGCTTTCATCTGCAGCAGTTTCAAACAGTCCGTCTGGTTCGGCTTCGCCACATATTTGCGCGCAGTCCTTTTGCGTGAACCCAGAAAGGGATGCAAGAACAAAAAGGGACAAGAATAAGTAGGCCTGATCGGGGTCCAGCTTTTGATGCTCTCTCTCTCTTTTTCTCTCTCCTTCCCTATGTCTCTCGCTCACACAGGCAAACACCGTAATCCTCTTTTAAGGTCGTGTTTACAGGAGAGAATAACTTACACACTTGTTTTCAATCGATTGGTGATCGCTCTCGAAGACTCATTTACTAACACAACCTCTGGGTGGTCCGACGAAACAATTGAACGATCTTCCCGAAAACATGCAAACAAAGGGCAAAGACAAAGAAACAAATTTACAGAGAGAGAGAGAGAGAGAGAGGGAGCGAGACAGAGAGAGAGAGAGGGAGAGAGAAAGAAAGAGAGAGGGAGAGGGAGAGAGATTTGGAGGAGGTGTGAGTGAGAGAGAGGGAGAGATAGGGAGAAATAGAAAGTCGAGGAGAGAGAGATATGGAGAGGGAAAGAGAGGCAGAAAGAAAGAAATGGAGTGGAAGAAAGAGGGATAGAGAAACAGACAGACAGGCAGATAGAAAGGTGCATCATTCTTCTCTACATTAAATAATCAGGAACACTTTCTCTTATATGGGACAGAAATGGGCCCTAATTACTATGCCTTACATTGGAAAATCCAGAAAACTATTAAATGGGAAAGAAAGCATCCCTAATCACTATTCCCTACCTTTTAAATCAGTAACATTATCTAGAACACATTATTTGAAACTGAAATGGTTCTTAATCACTGTTCCTTACATTGGAAATCAAGAACCCCGTCTAGAACACTATTATATAGAAAAAAATTTGTGCAGAATGGAAAACCAGGAGCATCATGTAGAACACTATTATATGGAGCAGTCCCTAATCACTTTTCCCTACTATTCAAATCAGGAACACCATCTAGACGTCATAATGCTGGCTAGGGTGACGCACACACAGGAGACACTTATGTTACTTTATTTCAGATTTGGCGTGAAACACAAACAAAGGGGGCGCCGAAAACAGCATTGCCTCTGAAATCTAGTCAAACAAACAGTTCCAGAACAAACAAACAGCCTCTTTGAAGCCAGCTGGGCTGCAGGGAGGGAGAGTCCAGGAGACGCAAGATCCAGCCGCTGGGGTTTAACTGGCCAGTCGTCTTCCACAACTGAAGAAGGACTGCCAGGCATACTTTTCAATTTACAGGCTAAGAAGAACAAATACAAACACAAAAACACAGATCCAAGCTAGCCAGTAGGCATGATGGAGAACAGATGCTAGATTCTGATTCAGGGTGGGTTTAAGTAGTGTCTTGAAACACAGAACAGGTGCTGGTAATCAGGTAGGAGGGAGAACCCAAAAGGAAAGTAGGAGCAGGGGGAGAAGGAAGTGCCAGGCTCCATACTCTGGAGAGCGGGATGGCCGAGGGCTTGGCACACGAGACATGTCTGTGGCACTGGAACACTATTATGTGCAACAGAAATTGCCCCTATTCACCATTCTCTATACTGGAAAACCAGAAACACCATTTAGAACATTATTATTTTGAAAAAAAAATGGTCACTGATCACTTTTCTCTACCCTGGAAACCAGGAACACCATATAGAAATGTATGATTTATGCAGGGAATAGTGGTCCCTAATCCCTGTTCCCTGCATTGGAAAATCAGCAACGCCATCCAGAACACTATTATATGGAGCAGAAATGGTCCCAAATCATTATTCTCCACACTGGAAAACCAGGAATACTAGGTAGAAAATTATTATATGGAAAAGAAATATCCCCTAATCACTGCTCCCCACACAGGAAATCAGGAACACCACCTAGAACATTATCAAATTGAAATGTCCCTAATTACTATTTTCTACTCTGAAAATTCAAAACACCATGTGGGACAATATTATATGGAACTGAAATGGTCCCTAATTACTGTTCCCTACGTTGGAAATCAGGAACACCATATAGAATGTTATTATTTGAAAAAGAAATTGTCCCTAATCACTATTCTCTACACTGGAAACCAGGAACACTATACAGAAAATTGTTATACGGGAAAGAAATGGTCCCTAATCACTATTCCCTGCACTGGAAAATCAGGAGCACCACACAGGACACTATTAAATGAAACAGAAATGGTCCCTAATCAGTATTACTTACAACAGAAAATCAGGAACACCATTTGCGTGTTTAGTCTGAACACGTAAGTGCAGCTGGTCAGCTGGTCCTGGTTCTCTACAGAGAACAAGCTCAAAACATTTTCCCCTACTGTGGAAAGTTCTTTGGACATTGTATATTCAATGGTCATGCTAATCAGTCCCTTCTAATGCTCATTGTTAGCTACATTAGCATTTTTTGAGTGAAGTATTCCTTTGATTCTGCGAGAGCTGCAACAGCAATAACCCAACAGAGGGCGGTGTGGGGTGAAGGCCCCATAAAACCGCAGGTCTCTCATTCACTGGAGTAGCACAAAATTCAAGACCCCCACCCCGCAAAATCCCACAACCCCCATCCCCAAAAAACCCTATTTGTTTCAGACGAGCCTGCCTCTTGGCTGGTGCTCAGAAGAGGTTGTTGCGTTACGGTAACCAGGTTACACATCCCGAGAGTTTTCCTTGGGAATATAGGGATCAGAGATTGCACTAAAATCAGGACAATTTTATACAGAACAGAAATGACCCTAAATCACAGTTCCTTACACTGGGACATTATTAAAGAGAATCCGAATCACAATTGGTCCTGAATCACTGGAATCATTGGAAAACCAGGGGCACAAAATGGAACATTATTATGGTGATAAGAATTCTTCATTTAGCTAAACACTAGTATTTACACTAGTATTCACTATTTAGTATTTACACTAATTCACTTTAATGCCATAATTCCTTATTTTGGCATTCCATTAAATATTAACAACTGTTGGTGTTACTGTGCCTCTAAGACTGAAATGTGAATAGACATGCAAAAAGTATGTAAAAATGAATGTATGCAAAAGTATGTAAAAGCAGGCAATCAAAATACAAGGGGATAGACATCAGGGTAAAGAAAAACAACCCAGAAAAACAGAGAGACAAAAAAATGGCCCAGCATGCAGGAGAGTTCACTGATAATACTGTGCAAAGTCATAGTGGCTAACAGGCTAACAGAGGCGTATGTTACATTCATTCAACATTCAAGTATCAGGACAGTGTGAGAACCAGAGGAGAGTTCTAAGTGCTAAAATCTAGGAGAAGTGCAAGAAGATAGACAGTGCATCAGGAAAGGAGAGGCTCTCTGAACAGATGAGTCTTCAGGAGGTTTTAGAAGACAGAAAGGGGTCGCCTTTGGGAGCTGATTCCTCAGGTGCAGGAGCTGGTGGCCTAGTGGTTAGGGCATTCGCCCTGCGATCAGAAAGTTGTGGGTTCGAATTCCAAGGCTGATAGTGGCACTTCTGAAGTACCCTTGAGCAAGGTACCGTCCCCACACACTCCTCCCCGGGCATTGTGTTTCTGGCTGCCCGCTGCTTCACTTGGTTAATGGGTTAAATGCAGAGGAAGAATTCTGTGCTGTTCACATATAACAGAATGCTCACTTTACACTTTTAAAAGAGAAGAGTCTGGACTGGGTTGCCTTGTGTGTAGGGATGGCAGAACTAGAACCAGACAATGTTCAGTGGAAGAGTGGAGGGAGCGAGTAGGAACATAAGCCTGAATTATAGGATTAAGGTATCTGTGTGCTGACCCTGATGTCACTCTGTAGACAAGAGTTAGTGACTTGAACTTAATTCGGGCCACCATGGGTTGCCAGTGTGGGTCAATCAGCAGTGGGATGACATGCCATGCAATATATATATATATATGTGTGTGTGTGTGTGTGTGTGTGTGTGTATTCTGTCATGCAATGCCCTTTAGTATTGGTTAACTTTTAGCATGCATGCAACAATGTTCATATTTTGTTTATGAGAATCTAGTGACATAAAATAATGATGACATCAGCAACGATATCCAAAACGGTACATTTTCCCCATAAATAAATTGATTCCTTATTTTGACATGTTACTCACTACAAAATGACATGGGACTTCAGAAGGCTTATGTTCTCGTCCACCAGGGTGTGCTCTCTCAGCGCCTGGGGTGGGCTCAGGCAGGGAGGCCAGTGTGGAGCTGGAGCTGCAGCTGGACATCAGGCCTGAGTCAGTGTCCGATGCTGCTATCTCCTCGAACTTCTGGATCACGGTCCTCACAGAGCCGAAAGCTACGTCCCGTCTCCATCGGCCTCCAGCTGCCCCTCCCAGACCCTGGTAGCCTGAGCAACGGCTCAGAAAGACATGGCCTGGTGGTGGCAGACCTGGGCGGAGCTTAAGCCTCCCGTGGCCCAGCTGAAACGCAGGGCAAAGTGGAGGGGTGAAGTGCGAGGGTATTGCGGCAAGAAGCTCTTGAGTTAAAGGGTTGTGGAAGGTTAGGGAAGACCCACCCACATTTAAGAAGACACCTACTGTCTTCAGGTGCGGGGGAATGGAGGGTAGGAGCTCATGCCGTCCATCAAAAACAGCATGGAATCCAGAGGCGCACTTTTCGAACCACCATGCCTGAGTGCCAGCCAATGAGCTTAGACCTGCATGAAAGAAATGGATGTGGTTATTTTGAGAGAAACTGTAGGACTGTAGGATTTATTAAACAAATACAAATTAGACTCATGGATTTATAGAAGTGCTTTTGATTGTCTTAATTTGGAGATTTTCCCAAATATCTGCATTATTTAATTGGAAACACTAAGATAAAGACAGAGACCTGGCTCCTCATACTGCTTTATTAAGTGTATAATGATTCTGCTTGCTTTCCACTGCTTTGTTGCATTTCATCCCATCCTTGTGAATCCTCTGCTTCTGTCTGGGGACATTGTAGTTTTGAGATGAAGTTTAGACCTTTTTTTACCTGTTCATGCAAGGCAGTGTAAGGCAAAATAGTTCCTAAAGAAAATTCATTTGCTCAGATTTTCCACTATTTTATCATAATCTCTATTCAATATAAATACTCAGAAGAGAAGTAGTAGGTGCTTCACTGGTGGATGTGGATAGTAAAGAAAATGGTTATATTTTGTCTGAGACGCTGACCTCTGGTTCCACTCACCACCACTGAAATTTGTAAAGAGTTTCCCTACAATTAACTATTTCATATCAAACCTCTCTGAATGACTTTTACATCAGAGAGTAAAAAACATGTTGAATCTTGCTTTAAACAATTTTTAGATATGGGAGGTGCGAAATCTCTCATATCTTAAAAAAAGTGCTTGAACTGGACGTTTATAATATTACAGTACTTGATAACTACAATGAAACCTGATATGTATTTATGTGAACATAATATTTAAGCTTGGGCTACAGTTTATTATTTTTGCCTTTAAGGTCTGTATGTAATATTAAGCTTTTAAATAACACAAAGTGAATTTGCTGAATACAGATTGTCTGTCCTCAATCCTAAACACTGATGTCATTGATGTCAGGCCTTAGTGCTTGGCGTGTTGCCTCCTGCAGAGTAAAATTTTCAAGAACAGCAGCCTACTTCAAGTTGAACCACTGGGTGGCAGCAAACCAGACACTGTCTGGCCAACTAGAGACCTTTCCCTTATAACCTTGCTGGTACTGCACAGTGTAAGCCATCCTGGGGCCCTGCATCGGCAAGTCAGTTTATGCCCACTGGGAGGCAGTAGCAGTGACACTGACATGTTAAATCTCAGCAACACTGCTATACCTAAGCTAAACACACTACCATGTAACTACCAGGTGTCACTGTTGCACAGAGAATGGCCCACCGCATATATAAAATATTGTAAAATATTGTGGTCAAAAACTGAGGGAGCCAATAAATCATTCAGTTGTTGCAGTCTGTCACTGTAGCTTCTACAGCTGTACAGATAGGTCTTTAGTAGGTGTACCTAAAAAAAAAAAACTGTAATAAGCTTTTGTAGGAACCTCTGATTACCTTGGTGGGTTCCATCAAGCAGCAATGTTTAAAAGCATTCAAACACCTTTGCGGGTTCCTAGAAGAACTTATAGCTCTTGATGTTTGTTCTGTCTGTTTTCATCTTCCCTGCTTTAACTCCATTCGTATAAAGCCTTGGTTAATGTTTTAGGAACATTATTATACACTCTTGCCTACAGACCCTTTCAAACTTTGTAAATCATGACAATGTGAATGGCAAGCATTTTGTTATCAGAGGTCAAGCCGACTGAGAAATATTATGGAGCAGATCACTAAAGCAAAATATCTGTATAATTGCTCTGCACACTTTGACAAGGATAATATTTTGGACCCACACAGCATCTTATAAGTCTGTTCTATGTGTTAAAACAGAGAGCTCAGCACTGTGGATCAATGGACACATCTCTCTGGTGATGCTTTATCTGAAACCATCTACACTAAATGGACAAAAGTATTGGGACACATCTGTTTTTCAGGGTTTGGGCTAAGCCCCTTACTCCCAGTGAAGGGCAATCTTAATGCTTCAGCATACCATTTGGACAACGCCATGCTTCCAACTGTGTGGACACAGTTTGCAGAAGGCCCTTTTCTATTCCAGCATGACTGTGAGGTCAATAAAGACATGGCTGGATGCATTCAGTGTGGAAGAACTTGACTAGCCCGCACAGAGCCCTGACCTCAACCACATCCAACACCTTTGGGATGAAGAGGAAAGACGATCACGAGCCAGGCCTTCTCGTTCAGCATCGGTGTCTGACCTCATAAATGCACTACAGATTGAATATGCACAAACTCCCACAGAGGACCCCATGGTGGCGCAGTGGATAGCACTGTTGCCTCACACCTCCAAGGTTGGGGGTTTGAATCTTGAGTCCTGGTGTTGTGTGTGTGTGTGTGGAGTTTGCATGGTCTCCTCGTGGTGGTGTGGGTTTCCTCCAGGGTCTCCAGTTTCTTCCACTGTCCAAACACATGTGCATCAGGTGAACTGGGGATTCTAAATTGACCGTGAGAGTGAGTGTGTGAGCGAATGGTGTGTGCCTCCGCCCAGGGTGAGTCCCTGCCTTGCGCCCAATGACACTGGGATAGACTCCGGGTACCCATGACCCTAGTAAGGATTAAGCGCTTACTGTGAATGAATGAAATTCCCACAGAAATAGCTGCAAAAGGGGGACCAATCATGTTAAAGTCCCAATAATTTTGTCCATATAGTATTTGTGCACAGTATGCATTCTTACCAATCCTGTAGAGAGCACTGTTGCACACATCAACTTCCCAGTAGTACTGGCCTCTGTGGATGGCCACATTGCCCCTCACTTCAGGCAGAGGGGCACAGAGGTCAAGACAGCCACACTGGTTGCCGTAGTTATCCCATGGACTGGCGTCACCCCTGAAGGTGGCAGTGAGGGCAGAGTTTGTGAGGTAAAGGGGCGGGGCAGCAGAGGAGGAGTCCAGAGCAAAGATAAGACCTGTGGAGTAATTCCAAAAAAAATCAAAGAGTAAAGTAAACATTAAAGGCAAACTCCCTTTTTCATTTGAAAAAAAAAAACTGTCAGCATTGCATTATGAATTGAGCAATAAAGCATCTGAAAAATGATCAAAGTTTTTTACAATTCCATTAAACAGATGTGACATTTGACAGAAATCCATTACATTTCTGCCCTTCCAGATCTGCCCTAGTCAAGCGTAAATGCCATTGTGAACTGGATGCAGCTAGAAGCAACATCTCAGCCACATAACAGCAGACCACAAGTTCCAAACGTGCCTCTAGAAGCACCATCAGCACATAAACTGTGTGTGGAGATCTTCATGAAATGACACAAGTGAAAAAAAAAATGTGACTGGCCCTTTAAGTGCCCCCTCCGCACCACATCTTTGATATACATGCCTCTTTGGCATTAGTATGAATGTAGAAAATGATGTAGAATGGAAAAATATTAGGTTCCAAACATAACTCACCTTATGAAGCCACGCTTTTAAGCAGATAAAATGCAAAGGCTGGGCTGAGCTTTTAGACAGGCCTCTTATATATAATTTTTGACAAGTGCTTTCAGATCAACCATAAAAGAAATATTTTTTAACAGTGCCATTGAACTTAGCTGGGTTATTCTATAGTAATTACCTGTGAACATGTTACAACCCGTACAACAGTGGGTTAAATGCAAAGCTGTCCTTTGCATTTAACCCATTTACCCGGTGAAGCAGTGGGCAGCTAGGAACCCAGCACCCAGGAGCAGTTTAAAAACTCTTTGATCTAAATGGCGACAGATGTTATGGGGAGAAAATTGATAGGATCAGTTGCATAGGATCGAGTGTATATTTTGATTGTCCCCTGCAGCTGTCGTGGTCTGTCTTAACCTGTCACAACCTGTCTTTTATTTTTTTATGTTTTTAAAAAAATGTTTCTCTCTATAGACGAAGCTTTTCACATTTCTTGTTTGAGCACATGCACGCTCATTCTCATTCTCATCTGTCTTTCTATCTCTCTCTCCCTCTATCCATCTCTCTCGCTCTCTCTCTCATCATTTCGATTCTTTCTCTGATGAGAGGCAGGCTGGAAAGACATGGAAGTCCCTTTATTGTCCTCTTATGCTTTGCTCCAGATAATGGCAAACTAGAGAGAGAGATTATCTTCCTCTCTACGGAACATGCCCAGATAAAAAAATTTCACAATGTTTTGTCTTAGAGCACACGCACACTCTCATGCTTGTTCTCATGTTCTTTCTCTCTCTCTCTCTCTCTCGCTCTCTCTCTCTCTCACTCTCTCTCTCTCTTTTACCTGAAATAGACTGTTCCATCTCCTCCTCAGAAAGGTCCACCATGTCATCTGTAGAGAAGGAATTAGGAAACAACCAAAAGGTCAGGTGATTTCACTGTGACCTCTTCAAACTTTCTTGCTCAAGCTCAGAGCTGGAACTTTCATCATTGTAAATATGCCATAGGATTTCTCCTCTCTTTATCTACCAGGTCAAAATAATACCTACTACAGTACATTTGTATCTTTATTCCCATTGGGTGTTGAGCTTAAACTGAGGAGATGGACCAAGCTAGTTCTGTAATATACCACTATATAGTACTTTAAAGATTCTGATTAAACAGTTGACCCATTGGAATTTCCTCTTTAGGTTTGACAATGCTAATATTACATATCTATCATTGAAAAACATACAAAAACATGTAGGTTTGCTGGTAGGTTTGGACAGCAAATGAAATGCCTATGTTTGTGTTGGAGACAGCATCTCTGGTTACATTCACCACCGCTGTAAAGAAATCCAAGTTGGGACATTTCTCAGCAGGAGACCATTTCACATCAATCCCACTCTGAATGGGGCTTCTGAGTGGTACAACTGTCTAAGCGTTGGCCCTACAATTGAAGGATTGTGAGTTTGTGGCCATAACCATGTGGCAATGCTTCATGTTCATGCTAGTCTTTACCTTCCCAGTGCTGGCTGTAAAGTAAAGTGGCCCCTTTATTTTCACGTGTGAACATGCATTCCACCCAATTACCAAGTGAAGCAGCGGGCAGCCACCGACGCAGCGCCTGGGAAGTTGTGTGTTTGCATGGTACCTTGCTCTAGAAGACCTCGGTAGTACCACTAGCAGTCCTGGGATTCAAACCCACAACCTTCCGAATGCAGGGGCAACCCCCTAACCACTAAGTGACCATGTATGATGGAGAATCCCACCTGGGGGCTGAAACTGGGTATGACTAAACTGGCAAAACAATTAGGGAATACCACTCTGGATGACTGATAGAATTCTCCTTTACAGGCACAGCTTAGTTAATTCTAAGGCAGGGGTGCCCAAACCTGTCCAGAAAGGGCCGCTGTGGGTGCAGGTTTTCGTTGGTCTTGGTTTTCAGTTACTCAGGTGTGGCTTCTTTTTGGTTGGAACGAAAACCTG
>JBBPCX010092381.1:0-24755 GCA_037974365.1 Hydrocynus forskahlii | reverse complement strand
AAATGTATGAAGTATATTTAATCAGGAACACATTATGTTAAACAAAACCCCACAGAAATCCAACCAAATATGTATTGTTGTCCAGCTTAAATAAACAAATGTTTTTTTGGGTGAAATTAGTTATTGAAATGATAACACTCTCATTTTTAGGCTCCACAGCTGGCACAGATATCGAAGTTAGCAGTTTACAGCTGGAAGATCTGTCAAGATAAAAATGCATATTTACACTGAATACATGAATCTCAGTATCGACTACATAAAGGACAGCTGAAATGGGACATATATTGTATAACTTAAAAAAACACTGTTATTTTATCAACTGATCCAGCGTCATGTAACTGCTGTCTGGAACTTTAGAGGCTCCCCATAACCCGGAAGAAGGCCGGAAGTACCGACCCCATTGCTTACAACGGGACCCTGTGGAAGTGTCGTCACTCTGTTTTCTCTACCGCTCTGACAGTACTTAATAAACAACATCAATTCATGTTGTTGCTGATGCAATCACACTACTATTCTTTCATTTTTTATAGCTTAACTTGGCACCTCTTCTCCTCCTACAGTTTTTGAAATGGACCTGGTTCCAACATCAAAATATCCATTAATATCCCCTACAGTATGTGTGTATATAAGTTTTTGATCAGTTGAACATGGGCTGAGTATTGACCATTTAAAAAATCTATTTTTGTGGTCAAGTTAGCTCTGTAATATATAATAATAATAATAATAATAATAATAATAATAATAATAATAATTATTATTATTATTATTATTGTTATTATTATTGTTATTATTATTATTATTATTATTATTATTATCATTAGCTCTGTAATAAACAGACTCTGAGACACAAAAGCTTGGGTTACTGTTTGTAAAGTGAAGTGGGCCCTTTTAGTCATGCATGAACACACTACAGCACAACCCAGCGTGAAATTCTTTCTCTGCATTTAACCCATTCACCAAGTGAAGCAGGAGGCTGCCACCAATGAGGGGCACCAAGGGATGGTACTTTGCTCAAAGGCATCTCAGTGATGAAACTAGCAGTGTTGGAATTTGAACCCATAACATTCAGATTGCATGGACAACGCCCTAACCACTAGGCCACCAGCTGCCCCAGCAAAAATAAGGGGAGTCCCCCACTACCAGAAATTGTGCAGTCGAGGTTCCCACATTTGGGGAAATCACAGGTGTCTGCACAACCGGAGTGCAATGGCTGAACCTCACCCTGGGTGAACCACCTTCCTGACCACATTCCCCTGCCAAGTAGGCATGTTGTGGTTTAGTTAAAAATAATCAGCCTGTGAATGCAGATATGAATTCAGCTGTCCTTCACCATAAATGGCTTGGTGAGAGGTGCCAAATTCATGCTCCCTGGTGGTGCAGAGGTAAAGTGCTGGCCCCTGACTCAGAATGTCGCAAGAATCCACAGGGCGAGCCTTTTTTTTAACTTTGAGAAGAACAAAGATCTTCAACAATACACTACAAGGCCAAAAGAATGTGGACACCTCTTCTATTTAAGACGTTATTCTTTTTCTTCTCCATCCATGCAAATCTCACTGACACTGGCTGCAGAACTGGCATCATTGAAGAGCTCAGCAACTTTTGTAGCATACCACCTGCTAGAGCTTTCCTAATGAAGTATAACTGCTGTTATTGTGAAATGGAAACATCTTAGAGTAACAACAACCATGAAATCACATGTTCACAAAATAGTGCGGCATTCACTGACAAGTTTGAAACTGCCTTGTAAGCAACATCAATACAAAAACTGTTTATTGGAACCTTTGTGGTTTGGGTTTCCATGGTTGAAAAGCTGCACACAGGCCTGAGATTACAATTCACAACACCAGGAGCGTTTCTAGGCTTAGGGCTTAGGGTTTGTAGAGTGGTATTAAATTTCTTATGGTCTGTAGTAACACATTATTTAGCCACAAAGGCTCAGAGTATTGGTTTTAAATAAGACATATCAGGTCTGTTTTTAGTGCTCTGACATTCACTTAGTGTTGGATCGTTATCAGTATTCCCACAGTTATCAAGATCATCACACAGTTCACACAGGTTTATGTATCATTGGTCAAAATATCAAGTCAAGTCAAGTCAAGAAAAGTAGGTTTTATTGTCATTTCTACCCTGTACACACAATACATTGTAAAACAAAACAATGCACATCCAGGACCATGGAGCAACACAAGATCAGAACAGAACTGAGCACAAGACCACAAGTGCAGACAGGACAAAGATCTAGAAAAAAAGAGCACAAGAGCAACAATACAACTAGATGAGACAAGACAAGACAACATTCAGTGTAGTTCAAAACAGCTACAGTGAGGATAAATACAGTATTTTGACAGATATTTTAGCAGCAGAGAGTTGTGTCAAAGATGTAGAACAGAAGTTACATGTGTAAAAAAGGCAGAACAGCAATAAATATGATTGTGCAATTGTAACAGCAACATGACAGAGAATGTATAAAAAATAGAAGAGTATTTTAACAGGTCATTAAAGCCTGAGCTGTTCATGGGGGTGGGTGTTGGTGGTGTGAGTGTGTGTGTGCAGCGGTACAGATGCTGCTGGGCTTTCTTGGTGATGGGGCTGGTGTTGAGGGTCCACGTGAGGTTCTCCATAATGTGAATACCAAGGAACTTGGTGCTCTGGACGATTTCCACCGTGGAGTCGCCAAAGCTCGTCGTGAAGTCTCTTTTGTTTTATCCACATTCAGGGAAAGGTCACTGACTCTGCACCAGTCCGTCAGCTGTTGCACCCCCTCTCTGTATGCTGCCTCATCATTCCCACTGATCAAACCCATCACAGTTGTGTCATCAGCAAACCTGATAATGTAGTTCGAGCTGTGCATTGTTGCACAGTCATGGGTCAGCAGTGTGAACAGTAGAGGGCTGAGCACACAGCGCTGGGTCCCCTGTGTTCAGTGTGGTGGTCCTAGAGATGTTGCTCCCAATCCTGACTGACTGAAGTCTCCTAGTCAGGAAGTCCAGGATCCAGTTGCAGAGGGAGGTGTTTAGGCCCAGCATTCTAAGCTTCCTAATCAGATGCTGAGGAATGATGGTGTTTAATGCTGAAATGAAATCTATGAACAGCATTCTCACATAAGTGTCCATAAGGGTCCAGTGAGTGACTTGATGTGCCTCATGACGAGCTTCGCGAAGCACTTCATGATGATGGGTGTGAGAACCACGGTACAATAGTCATTGAGGCAGGACACTGACTTCTTAGGCACAAAGATGATGGTGGTGGCTTTGAAGCACATTGGAACGACAGTGGTGCTCAGAGAGCTGTTGAAGATGTCATGAGAACGTCTGCCAGCTGGTCTGGACATCCTCTGAGCACACAACCAGGAATGTTGGATATGCAGCTTTCTGTGGGTTGACCCTGAGCAGAGTTTTCCTCACATCAGCCATGGTCAGACCAGGTAATTGGGAGGTGGGATGGACTTCCTCACTGCCATGTTGTTTTGGGCTTCAAACTGTGCATTGATGTTGTTGTCTGGAAGGGAGGCCTTATCATCACGGACAGGTGAAGATGCCATGTAGTTGGAAATGCCCTGCCACATGCACCGTACATCCCCAGTGTCCTTGAAGTGACTGTGGATTTTCTGGACAGGTGGGCCCTTGCTGATCTCAGGGCAGCCTTGTCACCTGATTTGAAGGCTGTGTCACAGGTTCTCAGCAGAGTGCACACCTCTGCAGTCATCCACAGCTTCTGGTGGTGATGATCTTGGAGACAGTGACATCATCAATGCACTTACTGATGTAGACAGTGGCTGACGCTGTATATTCCTCCTGGTTGGTAGAGTCACCAAAGGTTGCAGCCTCCCTGTCAGTGTTAGTGTGCTCAAATCAGTCATGAAGAGCAGAGATGGCGTCTGGGAGCCAGATCTTTGTCTGCTTCTGAACGGGTTTGACATGTCTGACGAGTGGTCTGTAGGCTGGGATTTCTGTGTAAACAGCATGTTCGCCCCCCTCATCGGAAAGTCCACATACTGGTGGAATTTAGGGGGAACTGTCTGACATTTGCTTGATTGAAATCTCCGGCAACTAAAAACAGTCCATCAGGTGGTGTTTTGAAGCTGATGGCTCTGTACCGTTCAGTTAGCCCGTAGCGTTAGCGCTAGATCTACACCACGACTATAAGCATGGTGGTGAATTCCCTTGGTAAAAAAAATGGCCTGCATCTAACAGTCACAAACTCCAGCAGCGGTGAGCAGTAGCTCGAGGTTAGCACAGCATTCATGCACTAGTCCATATTGATATAAACACACAGACCTCCCTCTCTGGTTTCGGTGCTAAGATTAGCATCACAGTTGCTACGGTACATTAGCCTGTTGCTAATCTGTGCAGCTGAGTCCAGAACATCGTCACTGAGCCATAATTCATAAGCACAACAGTCTTTGAACTGTGAATATCCTTCTTCAACAGGATAATGATTCCAAGCATTCTTTAGAATTGTATCGAGTCCAAAGAAAAGCAAAACGTTTTGAGATTTACTGTCCTCTCTAAATAACGTATAAATGGTCCCCAGGGAAGAGTCATAGATAATATGAAAATCCATTCACCCATACTCATCCTGCTGATCCTTGCCATGATAGAACAATAATTCCTTTGGCCAAATACAACTATATTTCAATATATTTTTGTTGTCTTGTCTATTGTTATAATATAAAGCATGATAAGCTTTGCGTCTAGAGGTGTTTGCATGGATGTTATCTCTTACTGCGATAACAGTGGAAAAGTGTATTGTTGTATTTATTAAGCTTTTCTGGGGTTATATATGTCAGTTAAAGTTTAAGTTTCATTTGGCACACACCCTTATCCAGAGCAACTTACAATCATTAGTTACAGGGACAGTCCCCCTGGATGGAGAGTTTAGGTTCTTGCTCAAGGACACAATGGTCAGAAGTGGGGTTTGAACCTGCAACTTTGTCGTCTTTAGCAGGGGCCCCTGCTATAATGGTTCCAGTGCCCATGGAGTCATTAGGTTCATAGGCAAGTACCACCCCCATTTTTGTCAGTTTGGCAGATTACATTACTGTTACATAAACTAACAGTTTTAAATATGCATACACACACACACACACCAAAGTCAGTTACACTCCATTAAGTGTGTGGGTTTTGGTACATGCCCACTCCCAAACTTCAGCGGTGATATCTTCATGTACTGTAGGTCCTCCCTCTGTCTCTAGCCTCTTTACAGATGACTCTGTGGAAGATCAATATCTGGAGATTATGGCCCACACAATCCATAACCATTACCTTTTCTAATATGGACAAGGGGCGATCCGTAGTGACTGATTTTGTTGGGTTCTAGTGAAGTTTCGCGATTGTACTTGAATAACAAATTTACAGAACCTGCTATATTCAGTGGGTTTTTCTACAAATGGCAGCAGATGTTTACTGTCAGGGTTTTATAATTCTCCTAATTTTGTTGCACCATTGCAGCCCAAGTTTTAAATCACTTCCTTCCTGGAGGAAAAACCATTTTGCTACTTAAGAGTGAGAGAGAGGCAGATGAAAGAATGAGCCAGATGTTTTTTAAATTTGGGCTCCACAGTAATGGATTTTTTTTCATTTCAAGCTGTTTTACATTAGATGAGTACAGGTAGCTGGGAAGAGGTAGACTCAAAAGTTGAAATAACAATAAACCCACTTGACTTGACTAGTAATTATATGTGCTGTGTTATGCTTGTATTTTATGCTGAAGGATAATGTGATCAGAGAAAATGAGAGAAAATGAGAGAATGAGAGAAAACAGTTACAAAAACGTATCTAATAAATCTTATCTATCCACCAGGCCACCAGGGGCAGCTATTGACCTGGTGGTTAGGGAGTTCCCCCTGCAATTGGAAGGTTGTGGGTTTGAATCTCAGGACTACCAGTGGCATCACTGAGGCACCCTTGAGCAAGATACCATGAGGAGACACACTGCTACCTGGGTGCTGCATCACTGGCTGCCTGCCGGTGAATGGGTTAAATTCAAAATACAATTTCACATTGCTCACACTGTGTGCTGTGCTGTGGTGTGTTTATGCGTTACTATAAGGGGCCACTTTACTTTTATGCAAAATATTTCTTCCTTGGAATATAGTAATGCAGATATACAATCTGCATAAGTACATAATTCAAGTCCATTATACTTGACCATGTAAATGAGGTCTTATCATATTTAACTGGCCTGTTAATTGTGACACAAATGACGAATGACTGATGAATGTACCTGCTTACTTTAGAATAAAAAGAAACTCGGGTCTGTTATTCCTCCATGCTTCATGAAGAAACAGCAGGAAATCCCTCCAACCTGAAGCTGCCTGGCCCCGTTCCACTGCTCTGGAAGTAATCTGTTGCCCAGCTCTTCTGTCTCCACTTCTAGCTCTTGGATTTGCTTATCTAAAACCAGCTGTCTGTTTCATCCATGCAGTAAAAGAGACCTCTGAGAGTTAGGAGGGACCAGGCATTCCACTGTGGGGCAGACAGCACATGCAGAATGAGGAGACACAGAGAAAAACAGTCACCGACTTACACTAAGGTGTTTTTCTTTCTATTGTTTTTCTTTTAAACATTGCATAGTTTTTGGTTATCCTGGAACATAGCAGGCCATAATATTCCTTCACCTTTTCTTATGTACAAACTGTGTTTGCACACAGTCCTGATCTATCAAATTACACCTAAGCTCAGCTTTTGCGGGCTGAACAGTCAACCTCCTACCTCTGCTTTGCTACTTAACAGAGGTGCTCACTGTCTGAGAGGTTGCTGTTGTCATGGAATGTTTTGGGATCTTTTTTTTCCCACTCTCTCACTGTCTTCACTGTACAATGGTACCTTGACTTATGAGTGTCCCAGCTGACGAGTTTTTCAAGATAACAGTCGCCTCTCGGCCGATTTTTTTGTTTGAGTTGAGAGCTAAAATTCGGGTTACGAGCATTTGTGCTTGCAGTTATTTTGCAAAAGTTCCTTTATCCATCCATGTGTCCAAACAAAGTGTGTGCAAAGGACAGTGCTGGTAAGAAGCGGATGATGTGCATTGAATTAAAGAAAGAAACTAGAAAAACATGACCAAGGTGTGCGTGTTGTTGACTTGGTGAAGGAGTATGAGCATCGCACTTCTACAGTCTGCACCTTACTGAAGCAGAAGGAGTCGATAAAGGCTATAACGCCAGCCAAAGGCGTAAAATATTTTCTAAACAGTGGAAACTTTCCATGAAAATATGGAGACACTATGGTGGCTCTGAAGTGCAAACCACACCAACAAATTACTAAACACAACAACAAATTGAGAAACACAAACTAATTAAAACTCACAAAAACAAAATTGAGAAGCACAAAAACAAATGGAGAATCACAAAATCAGATTAAGAAGCACAAAATCAAATTGAGAATCACAAAATCAAATTAAGAAGCACAAAAACAAAATGGAGAAGCATAAAAACAAATTAAGAATCACAAAAACAAAATTGAGAAGCACAAAAACAAAAGAAGAATCACAAAATCAAATTGAGAAGCACAATTACACTACGAAACCAGAAAGGGTAGGTACCAGTCAGCAACAGGAGACATCACTGATTGGACCACCGCGCTGTTTGTCTTTGGAACCGGAAGTTACTCTACCTGTAGTGCATTTTTCCAAACATGAACAATAGTGACACCCAAACGTAGCTGTCACTATTCAAGAATATTTTGATTCAGGACATACATATGTCCTGTTCTTAATGTAATTGTGCTTCTCAATTTGTTTTTGTGATCCTTCTTTTGTTTTTGTGATTCTTAATTTGTTTTTGTGCTTCTCAATTTTGTTTTGTGATTCTTAATTTGTTTTATGCTTTTCAATTTTGTTTTTGTGCTTCTTAATTTGTTTTTGTGATTCTTAATTTGTTTTTATGCTTCTCAGTTTTGTTTTTTGTGCTTCCATGGCAGAGCCACCAGCATTGCTGGTGACTCCTCCCACCCATTACACTCCCATTTCAGCCTCCTGCCTTCAGGGAGAAGGTACCAGACCCTCCGGGCCCGCTCCACAAGAGTCTTAAACAGCTTCATCCACCAGGCTGTCAGGATGCTGAACTCTATCCATTACCTGCCCACTCTGCCCCTTGCCCCTGGACAGTAATATACTCACTGACTACCTCTTTTGTATTGCACTATAGTCTCAAACGGATTTATATTTCATCCTTACTGCTGCTTTTGACTTATATGTTGTTACTACTTGCACGCTACTGTTACCATTGCACAACTATCTTATCTGCTGTGATCATTTGCACTATTTGCACTCTACTGTTACCATTGCACAACTATCGTATCTGCTGTAATCCTTTGCACTATTTGCACTCTTCTGTTACCATTGCACAACTATCTTATCTGCTGTGATCATTTGCTGTATTTGCACTCCACTGTTATCATTGCACAACTATCTTATTTGCCGTGATCATTTGCACTACTGCCTTATTTGTTTATTTGTTTGTCTTGTGTCTTATTTAGTCTGTATAGAATGTCTATTGTAAATTCAATTAAAATTTTGTAATCTAGATTAAAATTTTTCTAGTTCTAATTAGGGGTACGCACAACAGAGAGCAAGAAACGGCATTTCGATTCCCTTGTATGTCTTGCACATATAATGTGAATTGACAATAAATCTCTTGACTCTTTAATCTTGAAAATTTTGTGATTCTCAATTTGATTTTGTGCTTCTTAATTTGATTTTGTGATTCTCAATTTGATTTTGTGCTTCTTAATTTGATTTTGTGATTCTCCATTTGTTTTTGTGCTTCTCAATTTTGTTTTTGTGATTCTTAATTTGTTTTTGTGTTTCTCAATGTTGTTGTTGTGCTTCTCAATTTGTTGTGTTTCTCAATTTTGTTGTAGTTTCTGAATTAGTTTGTGTTTCTCAATTGTTGTTGTGTTTAGTAATTTGTTGGTGTGGTTTGCACTTCAGGGCCACCTTAAGAAGCTGCTGATGGTGTGGTCGACGGAGAAGCAGCTCGCATGAGATCCGTAACGGAGGATACAATCTGCGAGACGACTCAAGCTTTTTAGGCTGATTTGCTGCAGCAGACCCAGGCACTTCGTCGAACGAGGCATCGGGTGAGCCGTTTAAAGCCAGTTGGGGCTGGTTCAAGAAATTTAAAAAGAGGGCCGGCATTCACTCTGTTGTAAGGCATGGTAAGGCAGTGAGCACGGATATGAAGGCAGCTGAGGATTATCTCAAAACTTTTGCAGGAATTATAGCAGCCGAAGCATCTTTAAGTCATCTGATCTCCAAGGCAAATGCTGTACATTACACTTAATAAAACCAGTTTATTTCAGTATATTCTATTGTGTTGTGTTTTTATACATTCCTTGTTATTTATAAGCACATTTTTCTTATTTAAAAACATATAACAAAAAATGTGGTGTTTTTTGTAGGTCCGGTACGGATTAATGGCATTTCAATTCATTTCAATAGGTAAAACTGATTTGACAAATGAGTAATTTGAGTTACGAGTTGTTATTTTATTTTTATGGAAATACTTTGGGTGGCTATAAGCTAGTGTTTGATAGCAACTTTAACCCTCACAGCTACAGTTATAAACTAAAGAAACTACTCAAAAATATACACAAATGCCCATATGTATTCAGTCAGCAAAGCTATGTTTGTTTTTCAAAAGATGGACAAATCTGAAAAAAATCTGGTCATGTGGGGGTGGGTGTTGCAAACTCCCTGATATGAGTATAGTGGGATGTCTGAACACAAAATATGCCGTTAACGATCAACTACATTCGGACTAGATGGGAAAACTGTTTTACGATATTTTACTAGTTCTTAAACTTCTCTCTTCCTTTCAAACCCAGGGCAAATGCTATCTCCTCCAAAAGCCAACGTATCCAGACCAGATGGGAACAAATGAAGCTCTCAGAAATCAGGTCATGCTGGTCATACAGCGACATCCATTCTCTCTGCAACAAGACTAAGTCCCCAGTTGGGAGTGTGTGAGAATAACTGGCCACCTCTCATTGGTGAAGAGTGGACCAAGGATGGAGAGAGAGAAGTGTGTGCTAATTGGACAGGGTTTGGGAGGGCTGTTTTGGGGGGAGGTGGAGGCAAAGAGCTCTAAGGGGAGAGGGGGTTTTCCTAAAGACTTTGGCAAAGCCACTCGGCACAGTGCTTCAGAGGCTCTGGACAAGAAATAGGGAGTGCCTTTTACTTAATCAGGTAGGTGTGCTCATCTGTGATCATGCAGTGTGTTAGACCAAACTGTAAAATCACTTTTTTGTATACCTTTGCTCATTCTCTGCTCATTAACATTTGAAATTGACTCCAAGGAAAGCCCCTTATGTGCACTTGGGTGTTTTCTTTAATATTACATGGGACATTAGTATTTTGCATTGCCTTTTATTTAATATCAACTTGATATTCAATGAAATAGCCTATAGGGATGAGAACACTGTTTCTTTTTAGGTTGTACAAACACACCTGTGTACTGCTTTTTCTGCTTTGCTCTCATTGAGCTCCATTCAGTTACATTTTGTGTACGTTGTGTTCTTATTTCCATTCATTTTCATTATTTGCATTCTATTTTCTACATTTTTATCTTTTTTAAATGTTACTAGTGCAGTTGTTCACAAATGTGGTCTTACAGTACCACTGCTCTGCATGTTTAGGTGTTTTCACAGCTGTGGCTGACCTGATCTAATCAACTCATTCATTAGTTCTCATCCTGGCCATTCAACCCCCTCTGTTTTGCATAGGTTAGTGTTTGTTCTTGCTCCAAAAAGACACCTGATTCAACAAGTCTGAGCAGGAAAACTAAAACATGTGTAGGGTAGCGGGGTTCTAGGACAGGGTTTGGGAAACTGAGCTATTTAGCAAGCACAGTGTGAAATTCTTTCTCTGCATTTAAATCAAAGCAGTGGGCTGCCACCAGCAAGGGACGCCCGGGGAACAGTGTGTGCTCAACCTTACTCAAGGGTACCTCAGTGACACTAGCAGTGCTGGGATTCGAACCCACAACCTTCTGATTGCAGAAAACACCCTAACCACTAGGCAACTAGCTGCCCCAGCTGAGTAGGTGTATAAGAGCAGAGAAAACAAAAAGCAATGAATATCCCAAGACTAAGATTGAAAACCTCTGATTTAGTCCATTTTTAAAAAATCCTTGTCTTTTGCTGCAGTTGCTGAGCGTCATAACAATGCACCTGGCATCTCTTCTGCTGGTGGGGCTTCTCCAACTCACACGGGCACAAGAAAGAGACCCACTGTTCTGGATCCACCCCATGGCTGCCTTGCAGGCTGACAATACTGGAGGTGACTGCCCAGCTGAGTGTGACTGCCCTCCAACCTTCCCCATTGCCCTGTACTGCGACAACCGTGGGATAAAGCAGATACCTTACATCCCGTCCCGCATGAAGTATGTCTATCTGCAGCACAACCAGATAACCAAGGTCTCAGACAATACCTTTGAAAACAACACTGATCTTGTGTGGCTCATGCTGCATGAGAACCACATCAACACGGTTGGTAAAAAGGCCTTTGCCAAATTGGCCAAGCTGGACCGTCTTTACCTGAGTGGCAACAACCTGACCGAAGTTCCAGGCAGCCTACCTCACTCCCTACGTGACCTCCGCCTCAACCGCAACAAAATCGCCAAAGTTCCGCTCAACTCATTTGAGGGAATGGACAATCTGACCATCTTGCTGTTTAACGATAATGCCATCCAGGAGATAGGCGGGGCACTGAAAGCCCTCAAGTCACTCACATTACTAGACGTCAGCAAGAACCAACTGAAGAATGTTCCAGAAGACCTGCCCAGCATGCTTCACCAGCTCTATCTGGGCTCCAACACCATAGACACCATCCCAGACAACTTCCTCAACCGCTTCTCCAACCTGCAGTATGTACGCTTCTCCCACAATGAACTAACAGACAAAGGCATCCCACCCAACACCTTCAACGTTAGCGGGCTGGTTGAACTGGACCTATCCTTCAACAAGCTGGAGAGGATCCCTCCGGTCAGCACCAGTCTAGAGCACCTCTACCTACAGGCTAATCAGATCAAAGGTACAGCCGTTGGGGCCATAGTTTCATTTTCCACTTGTATGTAAATGTGCAGTTTATAAATGAGCAACTGGAATCTCCAGTGCTGCCCTCTAGTGGTGAGGAAAGCTTTTATAGGTTGCTATAAGGTCTGCCTTAAAGTGGTAATTCAATAGATTCTAAAGACTGTGCCAGACATTGCTTATGACTGACTGATTTTTTTCCATTGCGGCAATTTATGTATTTATATTAATATATTGTGGATATATTAATGACAGTGCTGTCTTGGCAGGAATGTCTTGTGATTATCAGCACTTACTCTTTCAGCTTTTTAAAAAGTCCTTTGAGGTGCTTTCAACATTAGTTTGAAAAAATCATTTTTTGGACAAAACCTGATCTCAATTTCAATAAAGGCACCTGGAGAAAGGTTAAACTGAGTGTTGCAAAATGCACCCTAAAGTATCATCAAAAGTTTTTTGTATATATATATATATCTGCAAGGCAGAAACTTCAAACTTATATGTCTCCAAACTTTTGATTAGAAGCAGATATTTCATCCGATCCTTCAGGCTATTGCATATGCAACACTACAACATGCATATGCTGCCTTCTGTTGTTTGACGCAGCCTGGTTTCACTTATGAGTAAATTGCAGAAATGTGAGGCAGGTCATTTGCATTAGTGTTTTAGCACTCTATAATAATTTGAATCACATTCTAGAACATGAATCACATTTGCATCACACATTTGAGTATGTGTGAAAATCCCGATAATTGGTGCCATGGTATGTTTTTGCTTTGCATCACAGGTGGTGGTGGTGGCCTAGTGGGAAGGCTACTTGCCTCTGGACCAAGAGGTCATGGGTTCGAATCCTACTTTCAAGCATACCACCACTGGGTTCCTGAGCAAGACCCTTAACCCCAAGTTGCTCCAGGGAGACTGTCCCCAGTAGTTAGGAAGTCGCTTTGGAAAAAAATGTCTGCTAAATGCTGTAAACGTAAATGAAACGAGTGTTTCTACCATTGTGTCCTTGAGCAAGACACTTAACCCTCAGTTGCTCCAGGGGGAAAGCCCCTGTAACTAATGATTGTAAGTCTTTCTGGATGAGGGCGTCTGCCAAGTGCCATTAACGTAAATGTAAATCTTCAAAAACACCTCAGCCTTGAGGCAGAGTAAACATATGATGCTGATTTCTGATCTATCTATCTGGTTTCTCTGAACTGTCACAGAGTTTACTTTGGGTAGTTTCTGCGCTGTGGTGGATGTGATGAACTTCTCCAAGCTGAGGATCCTGCGTCTGGAGGGCAATGAGATCGCTCGCAGTGACATCCCTTCCGAAGCAGCCGTGTGCCTACGCCTCGCCTCGGACATTGCCCTGTAACTGCACCAACTAGGAGATGGAAGGCAGCCCTGTCTGCTTCGTTTCTGTGTATCTGCTCTCAGTTAACTAGAATATTCAAACTCTTTTTATTGACCTGTCCGTTTACTGCTTGCTCTGTCTTTTGTGTTGATGTATGATTTGATTTTAAAGGGATAGTTCAACAAAAAAATACACACGATGTTGCACTTACTCCAGGTGCAGTTGCTCAGCCAAGACATGTTTTGAGGGCAAATTGTGTTTCTTTATGCTAACATTGTTAACAGACACATGAATATTTTCCTTAAATGCATCCCCAAAACTACTCATCCTGCTCAAGCCAAATTCTTAGTGTCACAGACCTGTCACAGACCTGTGGATGTGGTTTAGGACATGACTTACTGTGAACCATGAAAATGAAAAAAAAAAAAAGCTTCACTGCTGGAAGCCATTTTAGACAGCAGGTTGATCTGGAAGCAATTATAAATACAAAGCATTTATAAATACAGAGGATTTATTTATTGGTCAAGATCCAAGATCAGTCATCTAAAGCCTTGGTGTGGTCTATAGAAGTGAAGCTTTGCTTACTTTTACACCTCACAGTAAGTCACACTGTCTTAAACCACATCAACCAAGTCTGTGCCACCTTAATGAAGAGCCTTCATTTCCAAAACATTTACAGAATTTACAGAATAGATTTGAGTGGCTATTGACTTTTAGTATTTCTTAGTAACATCAGCCTCCTAGCTCCATTGCTAAACTAAAGAAGGACAAATTAGACACAAAACATATCTGGGGCTGATCAACTACATCTGGGGTAAGTGGAACATTGTGTAAATGCAAACAATTTCTAGTGTAATAAAACAACTGGTTTGTCCGTGTATAGGAATAGGTGAGAACTGTAGATAGGTAGATACTGGTATATTTTTTCCTTTTTTCTCTTCGATGTGCTTTCTTGTCATGTACACTGGAAAAAAGTTGATGCAGTGAAATAACTGCATGAGTGCATAATTTTTACAAAAATAGAATATGTTGCATCATTACAGCTGTTGTCAAATGTAAGTGAACAGAATGATGTATTTTGTCGATGTAATATATTATATTCTTGATGAAATTAAGCCCAGGGTTGAATCAGTTACGTGCATGACCTTTTTTCAGTGTGTATGTTTGTATGTGTGTGCTTGTGGGTGTGTGGGTGTATGTGTATGTGTTTGTACACACTCTCATCTTCATGTTTGTATTGTCTGAGTGCTGGTCTATGGGTGTGTCTCTAGCTATTGCCATTGTCATCGTTCAAGACAACATTGTGGTCATTTGGTCATAGTTAATGTTTGAGGTCCACTCTAGGTGTGCTCTGTCTGGACTCAGCTCAGGAGTAGCAGGTGAACAAAAATGCTGTGAGTATTTATTGCATCCATGGGCCTGAGAGAATTTGGCTTATGGACCTACAGTATTTGGCAAAAACTGTTCTCGTGTTATAAGCATTCCTGTTCTTTTTTCTGTGTTTACATGAGGAAGTGTCACTCAAGCAAACTAAACCTTTTCATTTGATCTCATTAAGAGACTTGAAATGAATACATTGTGATCATTCTGATGTTCTAGAGCAAGTGTATTGCATGTGATGTATTATGAAAGACTAAGGTCCTGATGTTTTGATGTGTGCAGACCTTTGACCCGAGTTAATAAAAGTATTGCGTATTTTAGTAAGAAAACCGGCGACCAAGGCTGTAATTCATGAGTCATAAAGATGTAAGAGGTAAAAGGTGAAAAGGAAATTTCAGCTAATTTGGCAGCCCTTGCTTCTAAGGGCTGGTAAATGGAAAAATACCAGTGGGATGGTATAGTGTCATGAACAGCTAACCATAAAAAGGTCAATGTCTGATAGTACATCAGCCTGGATAACGGCATATCCAGGCTGATGTACCATTACAAAAGTTTGGAATCAGAATTTTAACAATACAAAACAAACTTAGTTGCAGACACATGTATGAAAGGTTTTAGTATATTAGATAAATGCAGCTTTACACAGTTCAAATAATAAGTAGGAAGCTGTGAAAACACCAAATACAGACAAAAAAATATTTTCAGTCTGTCCAGAATGATAGATAGAACTGAGCAACTGAACTTGTAAAATGATGCAGAATCAGTAAGAGCACTCTACTCATGTTTTGTGCCATGACTTTTGCCAGGAGAAGTTCAGTGTGAAATGGACCTGGGGTGTATTGAAACATGATAACGCGTATGAACTTTTGTCGAGTAGTCCACCTTCATTCGCCCCCCGCATTCCAAAACACAGCGCTTTTAGCCTATGCTAACCTCAAGGCTCTACTAGGCTGATAATGGTAGCGCATGGGGCATCACATAGCCAGTGCAAATAAATCACTATTTTTACACCAAGGCTCAAAGTGGCTCCACACTTCATTTTCTAGAATTCTGAGAGCCCTGACATTTAAAACAAGACATTAAGTCATGGTCAACTCTCAAGAAAGAAAATATTGGTAAATAGATTATTACAAAATTTAGTTTAACTGCAAATTCAGTATTTTTACTCTGAGCTTGTGACTGTGATGTCACTTTTCTTAATTATTAATTAATACTATAATTGAATATACGTATATCATTTGAACATTTCTTTAATCCAGTTATGTTTATTAAATGTAGGGTTGGGCACTTATTGATATTTAGTATTTTATGTATTGTGTAATTAGTATTTGCATTTCTACAGTAAATTATTAGAACAGTATACAGCTGGAAACCTTGCTGCTAGTACTTTACATTCATTTTACAGAAAGTTTCTTTACAGTGTGGCATCTGCATAACTCAAAACTCCAATCTGATCAACACATCTAATATTTCTCAGATAGTTTTAAGAGTATTATAAGATTATTTTAGCCTTTTTCTGACTTTTACTTCTACTTGCTGTAAATAATTTAATCTAGAAGTAGATTTTTATCAAGCTAGATATTTGATTATGGTGCCATTTCTGTCCCAATTATATTCAATTTACAAATAATTACGTAAAGAATAAGACACCAGGTACAATCTCCTAGTAGCAGGTTTATGTTACTTATCATTTAAGATAAGTAACATAAACATGCAAACCTATGGCACTTCAAAACTGTCAGCCATAGCTCACCATAACTCTGTTAATTAAAATGCAGTGTTTTAAATAGTAACTCTTTAGAAAATTAATTCAATGTTATTTTTGAATTTTTTTTATTCATTTTTGCAGTAAAGGGTGTCTTTAATTTAGCACATAATGCTTCAAATATCCATTGTAGTTTTTAATAGTGTTCATCAACATTCATTCAACGCTGCTAGCTGAACATTTTCACCATTTTCATCTGGAGTATTCTGCAACATTTGGCATGAATTTAAAATAAACACAGCTATTTCCTTATTTTCTGTAATTTTATGATGTTAACTGACAAGGTCACATAGAAGGTATGCACACACACACACACACACACACCAGCACGTATGAGAACTCACACACAATCACATATATAACACAATGTTTTATCTGTATTTGTTTTTTGAGCTATGTGAGCCAACCTAATTCAAATAGAAGTAATTCACCTTAACAGGGCCCGAGCACATGTTAGATGGCTAAAATGGCTGACTGATATATAGGAAACTGCACCATCACTTAAGTGCTGAATCAACTGAGGAAGAGGAATTCTTCAGAAATTACTGGAAAGAGCCTAAACAGTGCATCCTTATTGGACTCTAATGAGCACTTTGATTCCCTTGCAAGGTACTGGTTCATGAGTGTGAAACAAGCACATGTAACATGGCAGTCAGCCATTGTTTAGGGCTTAATGTTGATATATGAGGTTCAGCAGGAGCTGCTTAATAACTATAATTATAATTATGTGCACAATAATGGCCACAACATTTCACAGAGAGTCTTAGAGCAAAACCACTGGCCCAGTGATCTAACATGTTATTCGAATGAACTCCACTATTTGCTTATGGCTTCTGTAGTGTTCAGTGTGTCTCTTTTTTCAGTACGTACTAACCATGATTCTGTATTAAATATTAGAGTAATTTCGTCCCAAGTTTCAAACACATTTAATGACAGATTGTATGACAGAACCAGTGTAAAAGTAACTCTTGACCTTTACATGATTAGTCAAACACTGATGACAATATTTCATTTATGCACAAATACCTTTCTTGTTCTTAGTTTAATTCCTCAGGTTCTGATGTCACCAAAACCAGAGGCTGTTATTTTCCACTGACCACTGAGCACCTGGCAATTGCTGTAATAATGCCTATACTGACTCTCTGTCATTGCAGGTATGACTCATGATTCATGATGTAAAGCTCACATATTTTAGTGGATTCTGTGTGTGTGTGTGTGTGGTGTGTGTGTGTGTGTCTAGGTGTATGTGTTTGTGTGTGTATATGTGTTAACCTCATTATTATCAGCCAGGTAAAACAACTAAATTTGCTGTAGTTGTGGATCAGTGCTGTTTGAAAGAAACTTTTGACAATAACCCATACATCATATTAACAATAAATCTTATTAACTGTGGTAAGACTATTGATATTTCTGCTTTGCTGCATTTTTTTCCTCAAAAACAGGGAAGTTGAGTCATTATTCCACACCATTGCCTGGACGCCATTAGCTCTGAGTGAGGCGAGACAATACTGATTTGTTTCCTCCAAAGTTATATATTAAAGAGGAGAGCATTTCAGTGAAGAACAGGAAACTGAAATTAAGAGTGTTGCTAAAACAGTCGGAAATTGTGTCAACATAATTGTAGTGTGGAATTTTTTTATAATGTTGAGAGCAGTATAAGGATGCAGTAAAGCAAGTGATGTCGATGAACTATTGGGAACTTACAGAAAATAGGTGCAGTTAATTCCTCTTCATGAGAATACTCAGCATTCACAAAAGTAAAGTAAAAAGAGTTTTTTGCACATTCGGATGTACTACAAATACAAACATCAAACAGAATATATTTGCATTGAAATCAAGGGTTCTAAATGTTTCTTGGCTTGGACGTGAGCCTTAAATTAGTGTAGGACCTTTACATAATGTGAAATTTCTCCAAAAGATTCTTCACACTCACACAACTCATTTACAGTCATGATTTTGCATTCTTCTGTGGTTCTTCTGCAGCACTGCAGGTCTGTGGTTCTTCTCCTACAGGTCTCTAATGTGTGTCATAAATGGCCTAGCCTAGTGTTTACCCTCAGGAAGAAGGAGGAGGAGGAGGGTGGGTATAAAACTCCATTGCTGGAGGCAACGTTGTCATTCACATTCATGTTGTCCAGCATTTTCATCACCAGTGTGCTGCTCTACAAGGAAAATGAGGAAATACAAGTTAAGCAACATCTCAGAGCTAGTATTCAAAAACTCCATGGCGTACAATGAGGTAAAAGCTGCTTTGAGGTTGCAAGTGAAAGGTTGAAAATGTTTAATTATGATGGGCAGGTTAACAGCCTTTTCAAAAATGTGTGTTTCTGTGAATTGCTCCATAATAATCCATGTTAAACTTGTTAATGCTGAAGGAAAAGTATGCAGGTAAAAATCCAAACCCTCATGTTGGGAGCGGAGATGAGAATGCAGACAGGGGCAACTGGAGTAGTAAGAGGGAATATCTGCTGTCTATGATTGGATATGCAGTCGGGCTGGGAAATGTATGGAGATTCCCCTATCTGACTTACAAACACGGAGGAGGTAGGTGGGCTCTGCTTTTATATGTAACAAATGTGAATTTCACCCAATTGTCCTACATTTCTCCCATAAGTAAATTAGTGAGGAGAAAACAAAGTCATTCAAAGTGGTTTTGATTTGAAATGGTTTAATGTAGAGAAACCTACTGAATCAGATTTCTTTACCATAGTGGTGGTAGGAGCCGCAATGTGTAAAATGCAAAAATAGCCATTTTGTTTACCATCCAACATGACTAGTAAACCTGCACATGTCTCATGTGTTTTTATTCAAGATGGTAAAACTTCCTGCATGGACCTCTCCACCATGAATAAATAAAAATGTTTTCCAAATTTTAAAACTCTGTTTACATCTTAATGTAAATGTTGAAAAATGGTGGAATTCTCCTTAAGATGTCTCATACATGGACATAACTGCAGAAAATACTGGAATTGTATTATATGTTGAGGTGGTTGCCTAGACGTGGATAGATCTGGACTCATTTGTGAAAAAAAATTGCATTTCACTAATGTTTAATCCATGTCCAACAAAAGACATTTCCACTTTAACTGTAATCTAAGCCTGGACTGAGCATATTTCTAGACTTCAGTTTGGATTTTTCAGCAAAGATTCATTGTTGATCATATCATTTATTCCTAGAGATTGTTTATTACAAGACAGTTTTTAACTAAAGACTTTTACCATAGATTCATCTCTTTTACAAGGATGAATCCTACAGGGACAAATCTTGCTTGTTTCTATGTTTCAGAGACCAATTTCTTGTAAGTGATATCTTTCTTGGACAATAAAACAGCTCTGGTTATTTTTTTTTTAACCCTCATGTCTCATTTTTCAGGGGCCTTCTTGATCCCCTATGTGATCATGCTGTCTATTGCGGGGCTTCCGCTCTTTTTCATGGAGAGCTCCTTTGGCCAGTTCTGCAGCCAAGGACCCATTAACGTGTGGAAAGCTGTGCCAATCCTGCAAGGTATGGCACCGCCTCTATCAGTAATCATTTGATAATGTTCACACCTTTGTATGTTTTGATTTCCTTTTATTGATGAAGTTGCTGAGAAGGAAACAGAGTTTTGCTTAAAGAGGAAACTGAGTGATATAAATTGGGTTATACATCCTAATCTCCATCATTGGCAGATTTCGGTATGTGCATCTGCATCTTACTGGGACAACATATGATTTTGTGTGGCTACACAAAAAAAATCATAATGATGGAATTTGTGGAACCGTTTCCTATTGCCCATTTGGATGTCATGTCAATGTCATGACAATTTGGGACAGTTTACCTTGTCAGAGTGGGCGTCCTGATTCTTGTTTGTGAACAAGGCAGGCTATTGCCTGAGGAGGTCTCCCACTCAGAAGCAGGAGAAGGGGAGGGGGGCAGAGGTAACCTGACCTCAGGTCTCCCCACTGGAAGCCTGAGGTAAAGGAGTGTGAATATGAAATAATACGTCAAATTTTAAATAGTACTAACAAGGGGAATTTGTTATATATTGCCTTTTTTGAGCAATAGTATAATAATGTAATAATTCAAAGTATGTATTTATGTAAGTATGCATTTTGGAAACTTTGATCTTTAGAATTTTGGAATACTTAATTAATCATAAATAATCAGTAGAGTAGTCAATTACCCATGTAATCAAGTGACAGCCTTAGTTTGTGGTGGTAGTGCAGTGAAGTAGGACTATAGTCATACACAGTCTCAATATTAAATCAGAATTAATTGGAATTTTTAATGACCTTGTGTGTCTTTCACAGGTGTCGGCATAACCATGATGCTCATCAGCACCTTTGTGTCCATCTACTACAATGTCATCCTAGCATACAGCATATACTATTTGTTTGCATCATTTCAGTACCCACTTCCATGGAGCGATTGCTCAGGGTGGTCTGACATAGACTGTAACATCACTGCTATCGGTATGTCATGCTCTTTTCTTTTCCTACTGCTTTTAGGTCACATATCCTTGTCCAGGAGCCTGCCCTGCACTGTACATTTTAGTGTCGCTCTGCTCCAACATACACTTTAGGGCTTATTAATTAGCTGAACCAGATGCACTGAGAGCTTGGGAAAACATCAAAATGTGCAGAGTGGTGGGGCACCATGGGAACCTATTCCCTAGAGTGTGTCTGTTTGCACTGAATAAGTCAAACATTTGTGACATGCCTATTCTAGCATGAACAAACAGCATTCCTGGTGGCCTTGTTTTTGTGGACGAAGTTTGTTCCCCATATTGAACCAAGTCAAAAATTACCTTGGTGGAAATTCCTTGTCACAGGAATGTCTTTAATAAGACTGTCTGGAAAATTGTGACCAACCAACACTTATATACATTCCCAGGGCCACTTACATTTAAACCATGTGCATAACAATGGGCAGGTTTTGCCATTTCAGTATTCTCATGTGAAGCTTAGCACACTAAAACTGTTCACTTTTTTATCTCTACAGAATATTGCAATATGACGGCTTACAATGAGAGTGTTCTTGCTGTGAACACGAGCATGATGGATGATGGGAGTCCAAGCAATGAAAGCTGTCTTGAAGAGTTTTTAGTTAGCATGCCCTTACAGAGCCCCAGTGAGCAGTACTGGGAGTGAGTATGTGTGTGTGTGTTTGTAGCTAGCTCTTTGTGTTTTCATCCCTAAACCTGAATATCAGTCACATAAATATACAATTGCACACATCATATGATCTCCATAGAAAAGCATTACGAGTAGAATGAGACAAAACAGAGCAGCTACATACACTATATGAACAGAAGTATTGGGATGCCTGACCATTACACCAACAGGGACTTTAATGACTCTGCATTCAAATACAATGTCAAAAAGACTTTAAAATGGATTTTAAAATTCAAAAAGACTTTAAAATGGAGTTGGTCGCCTTTTGCAGCTATAACAGTGTCCACAAAGTCAGAAACATGGCATTGTCCAAAATAGCTTGCTATCGTGAAGCCTTAAGATTGCTCTTCACTGGAAGTAAGGTGTCATCTTTTCAGTAATTTAGAGGCATGTCCCAATACTTTTGTCCATATAGTATATGAATCAAAGTTCAGCAAGCCCCAATGCCATGTGTCAGCTAGATGGCCGTAGAGTGGCGGAACTGGATTCTCTTGAGTGATTGAGCTTCACCCAATCTCTGTTGGATGAGCTGGCCTGGAGTTTGTGATCTAGAACTGATCCTTTAACCTGACCTCATCTATGCTATTGTGACTGAAAGCAATCCAAGCCTCACAGTAATGTTCTAATATCAAGTACAAAGCCTTCACAGAAGAATAAAGGCTGTTATTGCAGTAATAGGGGGAACACACTTAATTTCAGAAGAAACACTGGATAAGCAGGCGTTCACAGACTTTCAAACAAAGTGTATTCAAGTAGACAAAATACACCTTGAGTGTCTAGTTTATTTGAAAGATCTGTACCCCACCATTTACCCCATTTATCTATGAATGACCAGAGGACATCCATTGGTCAGATGTTATTGGGACAGTGAATTATTCTCAACACAACACTGACACTGGCATGCTAATGGGTGTTACAATGGCACAAGTCTATCAGGCACAGCAGCATTGCTGTGGTCAAAAATGTACAACTGAATGAATAAATGTGTGCAGAAAAAATTACCAGTAAGTATGCACATTGTTTAAAAAACCCAATGTGCCTAATAAAGTTGTACCACTGCAACCCATACTACCATCCACTGGATATCCCTTTTCACTGATAACGATGGTGGTATATCAATTCAACAGCAACATAAGTGTTTAAGTCTGCAAATGTACAGATTGCAGCTATGTAGGGACTTACTGATAAAACGGCAGTTACAGCTTAAGACTGCATTTATAAAAGATTTGTAAATGGTGTAATGTTTATTAAACATGGGATTTCAGAATTGATTATCTAGAATTGTCTGCCTCCCTTATCATTGCAAAGATAAGATAATACTTTATTGTTCAGAGAATTTGGTATTGAATCATAATACCTTATCTTTTAAACTATGCAAGCCAAAAACACAGTTTATGAACACACACTATATAACACAGCAGCCTTTGTCACTTGTGGCAGCACTGGCATTGTTTTAAAATGACCTGTATGTTTTGTCCTTTAGCCTGGTGGCCCTGCAACGCACCAGCAGTATGGATGAGACTGGGCCAGTGGTTTGGCACCTGGCCCTCTGCCTGCTGCTGGGTTGGATACTAATCGCAGGAGCTCTCTTCAAGGGCATCAAGTCCTCAGGAAAAGTGAGTGTTTACATAAAACTGCATACTGATTTTGTATAGCTTTCCACCACAGTCCTCCCGCAGTCATACAGACCAGGTAAACTGGAGATGCTAAATTGGAGGTGAATTGGAGATGCTAAATTGCTAAATTGTGATGAACTGGCGATCCGTCCAGAGAGTTTCTGCACCTTTCGCCCTGTGAGTATTAACATAATGTCTGATGTATGTAATAAATGCCATATGTGTATACATTCAGGTGGTGTATTTCACAGCCACATTTCCATATGCTGTCCTACTAATCCTGCTGATACGTGGCACTACTCTGGAAGGTGCAAGAGACGGCATTGAGTATTACATCGGCTCCCAGTCTAACCTCACCAAACTGGCTGAGGCTGAGGCAAGATCAAAGACTCGAGTCTCAGATTTATTCACACTTACGTATTGCCACTTTTCCTTGACAAGCATTCCATGTTATCTCAGTTTGCTTTTTTCTCACACAGGTCTGGAAGGATGCAGCAACTCAGATATTTTTCTCCCTGTCTATTGCCTGGGGTGGTTTGACAGCACTGGCTTCCTATAACAAATTCCATAATAACTGCTACAAAGACTCCATCATAGTGTGCATCACAAACTGTGGCACCAGCATCTTTGCTGGCTTTGCCATATTCTCCATCCTCGGGCACATGGCGCATGTCTATGGGCGGCCAGTTTCAGAGGTTGCACAGGCTGGTAAGTTCTTTTCAGCTCTTTGTTTTATTTTCTCTTTTCACACATAGACACACACTCTGACTCCTAAGTACATGCATGTTGTATTCACTGGTGGGGACCAGTACTACAATTTGGTGTGTAAATCTCAAATATGGATGGAATTATAAAGGGTAGGATGATTTGCTTTTTTTGAAGTTGTGTCTGATCAGGATAAATATATACGGTGTTGGCTTGTCATTACATCAGTAGCACACATAGTGTGGCACCATATTTGAAAGCTCCTTGAAAGCCAGTAATATGCAGTAGTAAAAATATCTCACCTGAATGTTCACCACAATGACCTACAAGTCAGAAACAAAAGTTTGTTTTAAAATGGTGGGACTTGTGAGAGGAGGAGGTCAGGAATTACCCCTTGAAAAATACCCCAAATCATAATGTATTCCTTATCTTCATTTTCTTTATGTCAACTGTGAATAAATATCTAATTTTAATATAAAATGCTGTATCATTGTCAAGGGCGAGAGGGGGAGAGGGAGGACGCACACAGCAGGTCAGTGCAAGCAGGGAGTTTTAATATAAAGACAATCACAGAACGGGACACAAAACTCAAAAGGCCCCGGCTCAACGAAACAAAGACACACGAGACGGGACACTCCGAGCCCGTGCTCCCCAAACGAACAAAGAAACAAAACTGAGAATCCGCCGGCTGGAGCCTCCGCGCTCACCACGGCCAGGAACGAGGGAAACAGGCTGGGGCGCAAAACGTGCCACCCCTCACGGGAAAA
>JBBPCX010092371.1:3440-16183 GCA_037974365.1 Hydrocynus forskahlii | reverse complement strand
TTTCAATATTAATCTACAAAAACAAAAGAAATCATTGACTGAGAAGGTGTATCCAAACTTTTGACTGGTTGAGTGTGTGTGTGTGTGTGTAGAGCAAGAGAGAGAGAAAGAGAGAGAGAGAGAGAGATCAATCAAGGCATTCATGTAACAAATTATTTTTGACCATTAAATCTTTAACCATTAAAGACAGTGATTGCTTGAAGGGCTCATATTCTACATTTTCCATTATTTAATTTTTCCAGGACACCTGTGCGGGATTCTAGACCAAAATATAATTGATTATAATTCAACATAACACATTATTACATGACCATCTTCAATCTTTCTGTTTATCCCTTAATATTAAACAGGCTGTTTACTAAACTGCTATGGACCAAACAAGGATATATGTAAATGTGTTGGTTTTGTAACACAAAAACTTTTATTTGAAAACTAACAATTTTTTGCAGCTTGAAGCTGAATGGAAGCAGGTTTTGTGATTCCTCTTATTTGCATTGCCAGAGTACTCCATTTTGGCTTGTGATTTCCTACAGCATGTTTTACAAGGTCATTGTTGCCTATATTTCAATAAAAGATCAACTATTTCCAAACATCTGCTTTTAAAAGTATTACATGCATTTTATGCAAACTATTGCTCACCCTATGCTATGTTTTCACTCCCACCAGACACAAGTTTTAAACAGAGCGTCCGAGAAGTGGTTGGAGGCACAATTTATATTTAATCAGCTCAGTTTATCTTGGAAAAAAACAGCAACATGGCAGCTTTGTGCAGTTTTAAATTCATTTTCCAGCAATTTGTCCCAGCATACTGCAACACTTACTCAATGTTGCACATTTATTATTCGGGGGATAAACAAAAGCAGACACTTTGGGCCAGACATTCATTCACCTCCAGGCTTTTATTTCCTTCATTTTGGTCCCATATGGGAGCATCATATACAGCCAGATATCATAAAAACAAACAAACAAAAAAACGCCTTTCATGTTGGGGGTTTACAAAGTGTGTTTGGATGTTGGGGATCAAATAGTCATGCTCTACATTTCCTGACCCACCAAGGTCTCTGAAAACCTTGAACAAAATCTGGAAAAGATACATAAAGGTACTCAGGTGCTATATAGCAGTTTTCAACAGCGTCTCCAAATATCCTCAACCTCTTCAAACACAAATAAGCAGTCTGTCTCTGTACATGAAGTGTGTCCATGCTTTTTGTCTCGTCCATTTCAGACTAAAGGCCCATTACCCTACCCAAAATGCAAAATGTACCCAAAAGTACCCAAAACCTCTCCAAAACCACTTGTATCCTGTGGGGAAGGGGCAGATAAGGGGAGCTGAGGGCAGTGGAGTTTGAGTGCTGATGCATCTGCTTCACACTGCAAGAGAATAACAGCACAGCATGAACAAAAGGATAAAACAGGCAAAATGAGAACTAATTCAGCAAGTACTACAAGTCTACTACATACATGCTTGATGCAAACGAAAAAAATAAAGAGCATTTCACTTTTTGAATGTATTTACACTATATCCGATGTGCTCTTTGAAACAGTGCCGCAAGTTAAAAAGTGGCTTATGTGATGTCACACGAAGGGCATTTAAATGAAGCATTATCATATTATGCTTCAGTATTTCATGCATTAATGTGAATTTACATGCATGTAGACTACTTACATGATGAGGACATCATCAGTTTCTTCCATGAATACATCCCCCTCAGCCATGTAGTATTTTAGTCTAACATGCTAAAGGCTGTCATTCTTCGAATCAAACTCCTCTGAAACATAGCCAAAGCGAGCCTCTTCCTCAACATGGTGCCCAAAAGAGTTTTTGGCTGAAAACAGTAGAATATGGCCGGCCATATCGCACAAAACCAAGTCACTGGGAGATCTCTCAGGTGCTCTTGCAGGGGCACAGAAGACCCGGTTTCCTTCATGACATCCCCTTGCCCCACTCTGTGGGTGACGGACCCCAGCAAGTGACCTATCAGTGTGTTCAGAGTGGGGACTATTCATTAGGATCAGTCACTTCTGAAGCTGTTAGCTGATTCTATTATGCTCAAACAGACATGATTCAGTGTCTCTACCATAGGCAAGCCCCCCCCCCCCCCCAAAAAAACCAAACAAACAAAAAAACAAAAAACAAAAAACACAAAAAACCCACACACAATCTATCAGCAAATAAATAATCAGTCCAGAATATAAAAGAGGACACCTTCAGCTTTGGATTCACATACAACTTTACAAAGAAACGTTGTATTTTGTGGTCGCTTAAACTTTACATTACGGTAAAGGTAGCACATTTTTCCCCCCACCAAGTTGTTAGCAAGCAAATGAACAACGCTTCTGACATCAGGTAAACTGTTCAGCAGTGGCTTGTTGCTCTGATGGTAAATGAAATTTCCATAACAAAAAGTGAAATCATCTTGCTTCCTAGACATGTTTAAAGGGTTCATCAAATGGGAGTGGCATGTTCCACTAACAAAAAAGGAAAAAGGACACTGTTCAAAAAGAGATTTCTTCTGAACTGCTGCACATGGATGGCAGAAAATTGGTACGCACATAGATAGGCCAGTTCTAAGAAAAATTAGTTGGTGCTTCGGTCGGCGTTTTTTTTAAGTATTCAGAGCTTACAACAAAAGGACTTCGGATATGCAGAGCAGGCCTGGCGACAGGCTCACTGGACACTTCTGCACTATTTAAATTAAGAAATTTTTATAATTTTATGCAGAATCATTCACTTTTGCATTGCAAAGCATCTAAAAATTGACAACTGTTCCACTGCTTATATTACTCATCATACAGACACACACACACACATCAAATGCTCTATCAAAATTGCATTACAAGAAAACAGAAGTACTTGAAACAAATGTAACTGGTTGGTTTTTGAAGTGTAACGTGACAAGCACTAAGTGCTATTTAATGGATGCAATAGCTTATGTACGAGGTTCTTCAAAATAACCACCCCTTGCTTTTAGCACACCAGTAGATTCACTGCATGCTTTCCAGCAATTTTTAGAACCCTCTGAACCCTCCCAGCCCTTTTACAAACATGCAAACACTTCTGCCTTATTTGCCAGACGCTCATTTCAAACTTTTAAGTCCAGATCATCCATTTGCTACTCTACTGTAGTAAGAGATACTGGTTTCTCGTTGTTCACATTCATCTCAGCACTCAAATTTCCAGCAGTCGTCCTCGGATTTATTTTACGTGACAAATCTAAGAGCTGATCTTCAGCATTTGATGTCCCTTTTCTTGCCCCAGAGCATTTCCGGTCACTGCCGCTTCCTGCCAACCTTATTCTCTAACAAACAGCAACGTACACTGTGCTTAGAATCATTCAACTTTCTGGCTACTAGGTGATGAGAAAACCCTTCTTTACTCATAATTTCAATTACAGTGCTCAATTGTTAGGTGTGCCTTTCTAGCCATTACCAAAACTAGCCATAACAAAAAACATATCAGACATTGACATTTTTCAGTACAACAGAAGATTCAAACAAGGAACATACAGTGCACCACAAAATGATTGCGAACAAGGAGAATATGTGGCTACTGTTTAGGCACATAAAATCACAGCTGAATCCCACACTGGACCTTCTGCAGTTTGCATATCGTCCCAACTGTTGCCATCACCACCACCCTTCACCTAGCTCTCAGCCATTTGAACAAAAAGGGACACTTATGTGAGAATACTGTTCATAGACTTGAGTTCAGCATTCAACACTATCATTCCTCAGCATTTGACTGGGAAGCTGAGACTGGGTCATTACACCTCCCCCTGCAACTGCGATGCACATGTAGCTACTATAACTGAAATAACTTTTCTTTATCTACTAAATGCTGCTAAGAAAGTCACTATCCCTACACGATGCAGAAATATTTGTTCACACCATTATTACCTCCAGATTACTGTAATGTCCTGCAGTCAGCCTTCTCCAAGAACCTAAACAAGCCTCTAGTACAGAATGCGGCAACTAGAGTCCTCACTAGAACCAGGAAACTTGACCAAATTGGCTTCAGCTCAAATTTCATTTTACATTTACGGTATGTTAATAGAAATTCACAGTAGAATGTTAATAGTACTAGTACAGGAAGCTGTGGGAGTTTTTTTCCCTCATCTCCATCACCCTTGGCTTGCTCGCAAGAGGCTCAGACCTGCATTCTGTAAGGCTGCTTTGTGACACAGGACGCATTTACATAAAAGAACTATATTAATATACCTAACCTGAACAGGATATATTGGATGCACTAGACAGAAATGTGTAAATTCAGCATCAAATGACAGCCAATAAACCGTCACTTAATCAGCAGGTGTGTATGTGGGTGTAAATTCAACAGGCAGACATGGGAAGCTATTCAGTTTAACTTCAGATAAGCTTGAGTTCAGCTTCAGAGCAGCCTGCATTAACGCTCACATTCTAATCATGCACCATTTGAAAACTTGAGTGATTGTGTTTATGTACGAAACTAAAAAAAATTTCAGAGATGCATGCAAACCCTAAAATGAAAGTTAGCTTCTCAAACCAGTTTTGCGTACCACCTTAAACGGTTCCTGTCTAGCTACCAGCCACAACATTTAAGATGGAACAGGAAATGTGAATAAGCAGCTGGATAACAGAAAGCCAACTTCAGCCTCTTCAGCTCGACCATCATACCAAGGGGGCTAGTGGCGGCGCTAACTAACTACCGTCACGACTACAGCTCCTCACTCACCGGTGTTGTAGACATGCAGCTCACTCACGATTCCCTCATTTCCTCCGCCGAATACCACCATGAGCTCTTTAATGGCCACGGCTCTGTGTCCATGCCGGGGCCGAGGGACGGGGCCAGACCATCCCAGCACCCGCTTCCAGCGAGGCGCCAGCGGAGCAGTGGACGACATGGGGCCTCTACTGGAATACACACAAATACTACAATTCACATCGATACGCACCTCATACTTTAACTTTTACCTACTTAGAAAAAAGTTCCCATCTGTAGATAGCTTATTATTTTACATCTAACTGACAGAACAGTAGGAGCCTGACTAGACAACTGTATACAACCCCAGGCAAAAATATGGAATCACTTGGAGGCTGTTCATACAGTTATTTTACTTTGTGGCAAATCAAAAATGACAGACATGACACCAAACTATTGTATTTAACATTCGGGCTTCATAATAAAAATACTTCCAAAAAACAGAACTGAATTTTTTTTCATCAAGAAAAGGGAAAAAAATCATGCAATCACTCAATGCTTGGAAAACAATCAGGGAATCACCACGCAATTTACATTTAACAACAAATACCTGCACCAGTCTAATTATGCTAATATTGAAACACTGAAATTTGACACTTTTCTCATTCCATCAATTAACAGTATGCTTGGAGATTAAGTTATTTTTCAGGATGATAATGGATCTTGCCACCAAGCAAAGGACGTTAAATCTTTTCTTCAGGAAAGGGGTGTCAACTCAATAATATGCCCAACAAACAGTCCAGATCTCAATCCAATATAATATTTATGGTGGAAATTGGGGGTGGGGTCCATGACAACAAAACCAAAGTCCATGCCTAAAAGCCAGAAGAGGTGCAACAAAGTACTAATTGTGATTTTTTTAAATTGAGTCCATATTTTTTTCCTTTACTTGACAAAAACCAGAATGTTCAGCTGTTAAATACAATTGTTTGTCATATATGAGATTTTTTTTTGCACTAAGTAAATAACTGAATGAACAGCCTTCAAGAGTAGTGATTCCATATTTTTTTCCTGGGGTTGTAGAAATTGCAGTATACATTTGTTAAGAAAATGTTAAACCAAATATATTACAAAAGACCAAGCCTGACACAATGAAGTCAGACAGACAATTACGAGTTTCGGAAAAACGGCAAAAGTATATACAATATATGGACGTCGTCCATACATTGGGGCATTGCACACAATCAATGTGGCATAGGGTGTGTGCAAAAACAGTAAAATCACATCCTAATCAAAGTGCAAAAAGCAGTGGGGAAAAACACTACTGAATAGGATGCGAGTTCAGTGCTGTTGCACATGTTCCCCTCTATTTTTGCACGTTACTGATTAGCATGCGATTTTAATGTGCAGAGAACGGAGGGGGACATGTGCAAAAACACTAAAACCGCATCCTGAGATTAAAACCCCATTTATTCCAGTGTGAGTCCATGGGAGTCGCCATATTGAAACAAAAACGGTGGAGAACACAATACTACAGAATAACAGCTGAAACACAGACACATCTGCCTTTTAAAACTGCAGAATATCAACACTTGGCTGTTTGGTTACATGCATTGTGCACTGAAAAGCGAGGGGGAGGTGAAAGAAGTGAAATTTAATCCTCCAGCTATTTTCACCCCTCTCTGCAGAGAGTCGCCAACTTGACAACGGTTTTAAAAAATCAGGCCACAAACAACAGTAACTTTAATTGTGTTTATACATATATCGAGTGAGGTCTGGAGCAGGGTGCAAAGTATTGCGCTTAATTCTTTGAATGCTTTCCCAAATCATGCAAAAGACAGGCCTTTTTATTTTTATTTAGGTTTTACCTCTACAACACTGCAGACCAGCTCTGAACTGCAGTTTTGGGTTCTGGCACCTTCCACCAACCACCCAGAAACGGCCAAGGTCCATAAAAACTCCCGTTTGAAACAAGCAAACGCATCTTTGTATTTATTTTTTCATATTTGTATTGTAATTTATGCTCTCCTGATGCACGCAGCCATTTTGTCAGCTCCCACAAGAAACATGGCGGCCAGAAAAATACAGAGCCGATCTCTTTTTTTCTGCCCTGTAGCAACATGCATTCCCTTCCGAATACCTACTTGAGTTTAGATGCAACGTTTAGACACGACTGGATGGTGCTGTTTTGAGATGGCAGCCCAGATTCCTCCGATTTTGTCCAGAAGTGTCCACTCTCATGCCTGCCTGGAAGCCGCCATGTTCTCGAGGGCAAGGAGCGGTGTTTTTTTTCCCCACCCGTATTTCGACAAGTCCCGCCCTCCTGTGCTGCGATTGGCTAGTATTTCACGTTGGCACGCTGTCAATCATTAGAGTTGTACTTTGAGACCAATGCTAGCAAAGGCGCGGGAAAAACCTAGCCAATCACAAGGTAGGGGGGCTGAGCGGGTCCGAATACGGGTGCGGAGAAAAAACCCGCGCACTCCCTTAACGCACCCAACACAATCATGGAGATCTGTTAGCATTTCACGCTAAAGTACCAACTACTGCCCTTTATATGTCATATTTTAGAATATATTATTCAGAATAATATTTAAATATAGCAAGTAAATCATGTTTTCCATCGATACTAGCACTAATGCCACGGAGAAAGATCAAAAATATGTATATTTTCCCTCTTGAAATTGGGGAAGCGGTTTATTGTCCCTCAGTAAACATGGCGACCATCACAAATCAGTATGAACTATGATAGACTGCAGGGGCGGCAAAGATGGCGTCTGAATAGCACGCTTGTTTTGTAGCTCCAGGTTTCAGATGGGCTAGTTCGCATATTTGAACTATTTTGCCTTAATGAGAGGTTGTTTTTGAATCAAGAAGAAGTTTAATCATCAAGAGGTCAAAGGAGATTTTTTCGGCAATGGTGAAAACTGATGAGGAAATGCGCACAACAATGCCTAGCTGCGCTAGAAAGTTTCCGGAGGAAAAAGTAAATGAGGATCTGCAGTTGGCTCCATTGCCCCCAACTCCTGATAAACGCACAGCAAAAAAAGCCCAAAACCGAATGCTGCCAAATTTTAGTTCTAATTTTAGCTCTAGGAAGAACAGAAAAAAGCAAGAAGAAACCCTACGCAGACTACATTCAGTAGAAGCTACCATTAATGACAACACATTGTCGGTTAAAAATGTTGATTCGCTTGAAGTTCTTGGCAAACAACGGGATGTAGTTACAGAAAATGTTGATTCAATCGAACAAAGAGTGACAGGCTTATTAAAAGAAAACAGCAGGCTCCGTTCTGCTTGTGAAGAGCTGGACAACTACAACAGAAGATGGAACTTCCGTGTCCCTGGGATTGAGGAATCTGAGGGTGAAAATGTGAAACATCGCATCATTTACCTATTCAGTGAAGTTTCGCCAGACATTGCTGATCAACTCTCTGCAGGGGTGGACATTGTGCACAGACTAGGTCCACGAACTGACCAAAAGAGGCCTCCTCAGAGAATAATCATCCAGTTCACTTCACTGAGCCTTCGCGACAAGATCTGGAAAGACAGTAAAGCTTCGGCTGTGCTTAAACAGAAGAAGATCAGGATCATGGAAGACCTCTCTCAGGCAACAAAAGAAGCTGTAAATAAATTTTGGCCACTTGTGGAGCAGGCAAGAAAAAAGGGGAGAAGAGCAGGGTGTAGCCTCCACTAATGCACAGCTGACTACAACACCCCCTATGTAAAATCACTGTGTATCAGAGCAGGGGGAACTCTGCTCCAATAATGGAGAAGCACAGGTCATATAGAAATATAATCTTTATTAGATAACTCTAAATGGGTTATATGCATTGGCCAATCAATTAATAAATAGATAAATTCATACATCACACAATAAAAGCCCGTTAAGCAACCAGGTCTGAGCCAGTTGAGCCATTATGATGAACGCTGATACAAACTAGGTCTCAACCCACACGTGAACAAACATACACTCTTAAAACATGCTAGGGATCAACCACATACACTGCAACTGAATATTCTAATAATTACTAATAAATATTCAAAGGTGTAAGTTCAACGTCACAACACTCCAATTCAGTCATTAAGTGCTTTGCAATTCATGAAGACCCGTTCAAAACCCCATTCTGGCTCAACCCAGCCAGCGAAAGGGAAAGGAAGACAACAAAGAAGAGGAAGAAGAAGAAAAAAAAACAAGGAAAAGAAAAAAATTACCTCTAACCTGTAGCTAACAGTATCTCATCACGCACAGCATATAGCTCACAGGTTAGAGGGCCAAATCAAATACAATAATTCATAAGAGTAGCATTCACACAAACAGTATGTAGAGAACAGCATATAGAGAACAGCAGTCCACAGCCAACGCCGGGGCTCTAACGTGGCTCTATTGCAGTAATAAGTAACCAGGATTTGGATCGTAAAGGTGGGGGCCCAGCATCCACCGCCTCTGAAACAGTGGCGGAGGTGCTTGATGGGGCTCTTCATACAAAAGGACCACACCTGCTGAGTCTTCCTCATCAGAGGCAGCAGGGTAGATTAAGCTTCTCGACCAACCCTATGGGTTTCCCCACTTGCTTCAGGCCTTAAACCCTCCAGAACCACTCTCAATTCAGACCGGTGCACCTGTCAAGCCAGTCCAACTCCCTCAAAATGAGCCACTGTGTATACCACCCCTGTTCTGGAGAGTGCCTGCAGCACATGACCGACTTCATAATTCCAATGGTCTTGAATTTTATTCAGTCCCTGTACGTGGTCCCGCAGGTATACAAGCTGCCCCTCTTTGAACCCACCATCATCCACCTGCTCATTATGGCTCAGTTTCCGTCTGTATGCCACCTCCTCACATCTGCATCTAACATGTTCCGAAGTCATCTGTGCACTCTGTTGATGCCTCTGAACCCACTCCCCCATGGGATCAGTATCTGGGACAATCCACTGAACAGCTCCCTCAGTCCCCAACAAGAAATCAATTGGCAATCTTGGGTGGTAACCAAACACATGATAATATCGTGTATGCCCTGTAGTCGGATGGGGTAAGCTGAGGCAAATGGTATGGCCAGTGTCGTTTTTCTGCCAATGGCATAGTGTGCAGCAAGTCATGAAGGGTACGATTAAATTGTTTGCACTGTCCCATCCCCTGTGGGTGATATCCTACTCTTCTGAATACCATACAACTGGCACAACTGCTGGATCAACCGGCTCTCAAAATTCCGCTCTTGGTCAGAGTGTATACGAGCGGGGGCCCAAATCAATGAAACCACTGCTGCATCGGGCAGCATCACATTCGCCCTCTGATCTTTGGTGGGGATTGCTTGAGAATACTTAAATATGATAGTGATCTCCCTACCATCATTTGCAGGTTCTAAAACTGTGAAATCAATAGCCAAGATCTCATTAGGTTTAGTGGCCTGCAATGTGCCCCAGTATGAATGAACTTTGGGATGGACAGCCTTCCCCAGTATGCATCTCTGACACTGGTGACACCACTGTTCAGCATCCCGGGCCATGTTCGACCAAAAGCACCAGCTCTGCAACAGCTGAAGGGTTCTCTCTACTCCCTGGAGTCCTTAATCATCATGGACATGACGGAGAACCTCCTCCTGCAAACACTGTGGGAGCACCAACACATCTCAGGACATGAATCAGCCGATACAACACTCTTTCTCACTCCACCAGGTGATCCCACTGATGCAGTAGTGCCCTAGTGGAGTTCAACAGCATTTCACGCATTTCTTCTTTCATTGCAGCATTTCTTCCACTCTTGAACATCTCCCTTCACGATGGTACTTATGCACCGGCCCAATGACTGGATCAGTTTCTTGCAACAAGCCCAGATCTTGGGATGTATATCCAGGTAATGCAACTACTTCCGCACACTGACCCTCTATAACAGGCAGTGGACTAACACTAGCTAATGTTCCCAGTGCTGGGACCTCTGTCCCGTAGGCAAAGCACTCCAGATACGGATGGGACAGTCCATCAGCATTGTGGTTATTTTTCCAGGGTGATAGTAATAATGAAATTAAAAGAACCCAATTGGGAGGACCACCGCTGCTCGGATGCCCCTAGTTTTGCAGGTGACTCAAGGTGTTATTGTCAGTAAAAATGGTTAAGTGATTCCTCAGCAAATATTTTTGGAATTTTTCTGTCACTGCCCACTTCACTGCAAGAAGTTCCAGTTTCATTTAACTATAATTCTCCATATTCCTCTCTGCAGGTCTCAACCCTCTGCTGGTAAATGCAACAGGGCGAATCTTCCCATCATGTTCTTGTGACAGGACGGGATCCCCCATGACTAGCATCAACTTCTAAAATGAAGGGCTTTTTAAAGTCAGTGCAAGCCAAGACTGGAGCAGAAATGAGTTTCTCCTTCAAAGACTGAAATGCCTGCTCACAGGCCTCATCCCATGCAGTTGCAAGAGAGACTGCAGTGGTCTTCTCCTTCCACCAGAGTCCACTAAGTTTCCCTACAAGGTGGTGTAAAGGGGCCGCAAGCTTAGAAAAGCCCTGCACAAACTATCGAGAATAACTCGCAAAGCCAAGAAAAGACCACAACTTGGCTAAACGCCCTGGACGCTTCCACTCCTTCACCACCTCAATCAGTAGACACCCCCTCAGCAGAGACCACATGGCCCAGGTAACGTACTTGATGTTGGAAAAAACAAACATTTGGACAGCTTGACCTTCAGTCCTTGTTCTTGTAGCCAACCAAACACTTCACCCAAACACTGAAGATGTTGTCCCACAGTAGCAGAAAAAACAATCACATTGTCCAAGTACAAAAGAACCAACTGATAATGACAGTCCCCAAGCATGCATTCCATAAGACACTGAAATGTCCCTGGCGCATTGCTAATGTCAAACAGCATACAACTGAACTGAAAATAGGCCGAATGGGGTGCAAAAAGCTGTCTTCGCCTTGTCTATTTCTGCCACAGGAACTTGATTATACCCACTCACGAGGTCCAAGGTAGAAAACTACCTTGCCCCAGACAGGGCATCTAAAGACTTCTTTATACTAGGGAGAGGATATGCATTACGACAAGTCTTTGCACACACTAAAAAATCATTCATGGTGTTCGTAGGTATTCAATTGCCAATAATCTACACAAAGTTGTAGACTTCCATCTTTTTTGGTTATAAGAACATTAGGGGAAGAATAAGGGCTCTCTGATACTCTCTCTGATAACCTAGCAATCCAGGAGCTGCTGAATGTGTGCCTTCACAGTCTCATACTGAGAAGGTGATATTCGCCGATAGGGCTGACGGAGAAGAACCTTGTCTGACAATGGAATTTCATGGGTGAACAAAGAAGTACACCCCAAATCTCCATCTCCTCAGGAGAAAATGTCCTTATACCGAATAAAAAGGGCCTTAGCTTGGGAGACTTGTTCTTAGGTCAGCCCCTCAAACTCAGGTAGGGCAAAGTCAGAAACACTGGCACCTCTGGTCACATTCTTGGGTGGAAATGTAAACATAGCCATCTTCCCAACAAGGCTCAACAGCAAGAGATGTAGTTTCAGCTGAGGTTACCTTCACTGCTTGCACGATACCGATGGCGCGTAGCGGGGGAAGCCAGATCTCCATACTACTAACATTTACAACAAGTGTATACAGAAGACCTTTTTTGGCAGAAACTAGAGCGGGGGACAATAGGAGGCCCTCAGGCAACTGTCCATCTTCAAAGCCTAAGGGCTCAAACAAGAACTCTGTTGACTCCAACTGGGGGCATGTAACTGGGACCAGCGCAAGAGAATCTGCTCCAAGACAAACGGACGCTTTCCCTTGAACTTTGACTTTGAAGGGCTTTGAAGCATTGACAATGGCATTAATCTTCTCACACCAATTCAGAGGTTTGAGTAAAGGTGGCCTCACACTGAGACGTATAATGCATTTCACAGCCACGTCCTAAAGCTTGAGTTTCTTCTGTTGCTTAACTATTGTGCGGCTATTTTGCTGTCCACTTTGACTCCCTTTGTTCTAGATTGCTACTTTGTTTGTTGTGTGCTTTGTTTGATTGTTGGCTGCCTTTGTCCCTGCTGGGGTTAGCTTCATTAGCTTCATT
>JBBPCX010092356.1:0-24759 GCA_037974365.1 Hydrocynus forskahlii | reverse complement strand
CAGGTGGTCTGTTGAACTCATGGAAGCGGCGCTGGTGTGTGTTGAAGGATGAGACGTTTCTGTGGTTTCGGAGCAGACAGGAGGCTCTGAAACAGGGCTGGCTCCTGAAGAAAGGTGGAGGCTCATCCACACTGTCCCGCCGCAACTGGAGACGCCGCTGGTTTGTCCTCCGTCAGAGCAAACTCATTTACTACGACAATGACGCTGAGGAGAGGATGAAGGGCATGCTGGACATGCACGAAGCCAAGTAAGAACCAATGCATGTATGAGATTGTTCATTGCCTTATCCAATAAGTAAAGGAAAGGAAAACAGGTTCTGTTTTTAATAATAACATTGTGTTAAATAATATACTTCAATCACAATTTGTAAAATATTGTAAGACTCTCTTTTCATGAATGTTGGGACTGTACTGAGCTGCTAGCTCAGCTCAATAAGTGGGGGGGGTGGCCTAGTGGGTAGGATACTTGTCGCTGGACCATGAGGTCATGGGTTCGAATCCTTCCTTCAGCATACCACCACTGGGTCCCTGAGCAAGACCCTTAACCCCAAGTTGCTCGAGGGAGACTGTCCCCTGTAGTTAGGAAATGGAAGTCGCTTAGAATAAAAGTGCCTGCTAAATGCTGTGAATGTAAATGAAAATGCAATGAGCAGTAAAAGGGGGAGGATAAGAAGCCCCTGCTATGAAAGCAGTTCACACCTCTCCACAAAGACGGCTGTCCGGAGATAAAACAGACAGTTACACTTACTCCAACAAAAATGAAAATTTGGATCACCTCCAGAAATTTGCCCAATTTTACTGTGGGGCCTCCAAGACAGCAGAAATTCCATTTTATGGCTGATCAGTGTGTACATAGTATATCAATAAGATATCTATTACAATACTATTATAATACAATGATTTATAAGTTAATAATATAAAGCAGACTGAGCCACGCATAAAATCCTGACATAGTATAATAGTCACCAACCAATTAATTATGTTTATTGTAAGGCATGTTAGTATTCACTGGCCAGACTTCTGCTTATCATCAGAGTGGTCTGTATCAAAAAACACATATGCAACATATGTTTACTAGATGCAAAATTGTTGAATTAATTCCCTTCTGAATAACTTTTAAACATGATGCAGTGAAATTCACTATTCACTATTTGAGGCTGAAACTAGTACTCAATTGACTGAGAACGAGTGAATCCCTTGAGCAAACTGCAAGGGCACTAGAGCAGTGTGTAGCAGTCCTGACAATAGTGTATAACCACTCTCTTTTTATTTGTCTGCTTGGTAGAGAGATCATTGATATTACAGGGAAGGAGAATGGAATAGACATCATAATGCCAGAGAGAACATACCACCTTATTGCAGACACTGCAGAGGATGCCAGGTAAAAAAGTGAATGCGTGTGAGTTGTGTTTGTACGTGTATGTTTGTGTGTGTGTGTGTGTGTGTGTGTGTGTGTGTGTGTGTGTGTGTGTGTGTGTGTGTGTGTATGCAGATGGATGTCCATCTGGTCTGTCCCTGTGGTGTTATGACCCAAGTGCATGTATTGCATAATAGTCAAATGGTGTGTGTGCATGCATATGTGTGTATCAGTAAAGGCAAGGCTTGTCACTGTCACTATGTATAGCTGATTGGATGAGTTTAATTGCTTGAGTATAGGATGCCATTTTTAATTGACTATTTCTTTGTGTGCCCTACAGCCACTGGTTCAGTGTTCTGAGTCAAGTACACACCTCCACTGAACAGGAAATCAGAGAGATGCATGATGAACAGGCCAACCCACAAAACGCTGTAGTGAGTATATACACACACGAAGGCCTAAGTACACTTACAGAATCATAAACTACATATTCACTGATGTACACTCACACTTACAAAATGTGATGACATCATTAAAATAATGGTTTGGGGAAAAAAAATCATTTTCACAATTTTCCACACTCCAGATTTAGCTGGTCAGCCAAGATATATTTGAAAGACATGTTTGTAGTTTTGCTTCGTTTGTTTAGAATGGAAACTATGAGGCTGGTTTTGCTAACAAATCCCAGAATTCAACCCAAAATTAATTCCCTAAATACATCCCCAAATTTCTTTCTGCTTACTCCAAATGCATGCAGCTCTTTGTTAAGGCGGCACTGACTTGTCAGTGTGGATTAGGACACAGTATGACTTACTGCGAGGTTTAAAAATGAAAAATAGTTCATCCCTATGGACAGCCACAGCTACAAGTCTGTACAACTGGATGCAGTTTGAGCAGGTTTAAAGATGTTTTAGGAATGTGTTTATATTAACTACATCTAGGGGAAAGTGTAAAATTGCAAAAAATTGATATGCAGTTCCATAAATGTGATACAGAGGTAATGTTGTTGATATCATGCTGATATAACAGTGATATAACCAGTATCGCTTCTTTTTTTAGGGCACACTGGATGTAGGCATGATTGATTCAGTGTGTGCTTCAGACAACCCAGAGAGGTATATACGCAACACACACACACACACGTTTGTGCGAGACCCTGGTGTTCTAAGCATATTTTTAGCGCCTGGGAAAGTCTTTCATTAATGTTCAGAGGGAAGCAGTCATTTTACAAGGGGGTTTATGGAGATTTTTAAAGTATTTTCTTTTTCTCTCTCTTTCCCACTTTATTCTTTATTTCTTAATCTCCCTCTCATTCTACCCCCCAACATCTCTAGGCCGAACTCATTTGTGATCATAACCGCTCATCGTGTTCTGCACTGTAATGCGGAGACTCCGGAAGAGATGCACCACTGGATTGCCCTTCTGCAGCGCTCCAAAGGAGACACACGTGTCCAGGGCCAGGAATTCATCATCAGGGGTGAGACATGAGCCCTGCTCATTTCCATGGAAAAGGCCAGGGTCAAATGCTGGCCAGACACTGGACGCATCATGACAATCAAGATGACCGTCTCCTCAAGCAACTCAGTCCTGGCTGAACTGAAAGAAACCTTCCCAGTGTTTTTGTTTGCCCTTTTTGTGAGGAGCTAATGATATATTTTTGTCACTTGAAGACAGTCTTTTTTGGAGAGATGAAAAACCAATGAAGTTCCAATATATATAAATTGAATTTCCATTCAGTGTGCATTTTAATGCCAGAAGTTTAGACGTATGTTCAATTTTCTTGTTGTTTATACATTTTCTTTTTCTTTATTTATTTTCTTGTGGTGTAATATCCTTTGTTGTCAAAGTCGGAGTGAGCATAAGAGCCACAGCACTGCAGGGTTTAGCATTCCGGCTTATTAAACACACAAGACTCAGTTAGTCAGCTAACTGATAAAGCATGTATTAGTGTTATAAAGGTGAATACTCTCCTCTCTGCAGAAATGTGGTCATCCAAAGCCTGAGTTTGACCCCCACCAGTGTTGTCAGCTGGTAGCTCCTTTCAACCTTGAAATCCCACAGTCAAGAAAGTGTGTTTACACAGCATGTAGAGTTTCGGGTTCCTTAATCTTTTAAAAAATCAGGCTTCTCGTTTTCTCTTCCTTTCAGGCTGGCTGCATAAGGAGATGAAGGGCAGTAGTCGTGGTAACCTGAGACTAAAGAAACGCTGGTTCCTACTTACCCATAATTCCCTGGACTACTACAAGAGTTCAGAGCGGAATGCTCTCAAGCTGGGCTCCCTGCTGATAAACAGCCTCTGCTCCATACTGCCCCCAGACGAGAGAGTTTACAAAGAGACTGGTCAGCAAACTCATGCACAGACAGACACAGACAGACACACACACACACACACACACACACACACACAAACAGGTGACAAATTACAGGAAAAACCTGATGCCTGGGACTGGGACTGGGAGTGTTTTACACTGCTCCTAGGGTGGTGGTGGCCTAGTGGGTAGGACACTTGCCTCTGGACCAGGAGGTCATGGGTTCGAATCCTATCTTCAGTATACCACCACTGGGTCCCTGAGCAAGACTCTTAACCCCAAGTTGCTCCAGGGAGACTGTCCCCTGTAGTTAGGGAATGGAAGTCACTTTGGATAAAAGCATCTGCTAAATGATGTAAATATAAATATTTACAAAAGTATTGGGACACCTGACCATTACACCAACAGGGACTCATAGTGTTTCAGTTATGATTATTAAGGCAATCTCACAAAATCTCAGTTGTTACCCTAATTGATTATATGATAATAAGATTTGAAATTATTTTTAAAATATACTGACTGTGCAGGAGTGTGACTGGGAGGAACAGATTACACAGAAGTTTAACATTGACAATAAAGAAATATTCAAATGTTTGCATTTGAAAATGGACTGATAATATAATGTAAATTTTAGTTTATTCAAATAATGAACACGTTAACCATTACATGAATTCTATAGAATTTAATATAACACTCCAAAATTCATGCAACTGAATGGCCACCTTTAAAACACTGCATTTTTCCACCCTCTTATTATTGTACTGAATAAATTTATCACTCAGTTCCATGTGTATCTGTCTGTGTGTATGTGTGTGTGTGTATCTGTGTGTGTGCGTACAGGTTACTGGAGTGTGACGGTGTTTGGCCGCAAGCACTCCTACAGACTGTATAGCAAGCTGCAGAGTGAAGTGTCTCGCTGGGCCAATTCTGTGCAGAACGTCATCGATACCAAACCTCCAATAGACACACACACGCAGCAACTTATCCAGGACATTAAGGTGACACATACATCCACATGCCGTCCACAGACACACATTACATACAGAACAACAACAGCATTAGCAGCTCACATAGGACATTAAGGTATACCTCATGCCTGTGTGTTTTTGTGGTACTCAGGAGAACTGTCTAAACTCCGAAGTGGTGGATCAAATTTACAAGAGGAACCCAATATTGCGCTATACACACCATCCATTGCACACACCAATACTGCCCCTACCTTATGGAGACGTCCACCACAGCCGTGAGTAACTTTCACCCATGCAGACACTTCTACACCTGTGAGAGCTTAGAACTTCTCTAGTCCAGTCATTTCAGTTGTTTCCCTTAGTTATGTCTTGGTTTATAATAAGTGGCAGGTAAACATTATTAAAATGTAATAAACATTTCAACCAATAGCAGTGGGACTTAACAAGAAAAGGGGTGGGGGCATTAGTCTAAAACATTGCTTGAGAGCTGATGTTATGTTGGTACTGATGAAGCAAGTGATGAAAAAGCCTAATTCTAAACTCTAGCTGCACACACACTAGAGGTTACAGAAACTAGTTGGATTACCACTTCCCTGCACGTTTCTTGCCCCCAACACACCTGATGTACCTGTCTAATTTTGCAAGAAATTGTTACGCATTGTAAAGTAATTACCCAGTTATAGATACAGCACAACAGAAATACTACCTTTACATTCAAACACTGCCGCTAGTAGCAAGTTACTGATTGAAGGACTTTCAATTTTATGTCTAAATACAGCCTTGTTGTTTATAATGTTAAAGGACAACCTGTCTACTAGTAAAAACAAATAGTCATTGCAACCCCTAACAAACAGACAGCATTCTTAACACCCCTTTTCCCACTATCCCACAGAGACATCCGCCAAGATTAACACACTCTCTGTCTTGTAGATGAAAGGGGACGTGACTACAGCACTTTGCAAGCAGAGGCTCTGAAACTGTTTAGCATCCTTCAGCAGCTGGAAAGTGTGGCCGACCCTGTGACAATCATCCAGAGCATCCTGCAGACAGGTCACGACCTTCGTCCCCTGCGCGATGAACTCTACTGCCAAGTTATCAAGCAAACTACACGCCCACCCCAGCCAGGTGGCCCTGCCCACATTAGCGGATGGAGAATCATAGCCTGCATGTGCTGTACCTTTAGCCCTGCCTCTAGGAGCATCCTCAAATACCTCAAATTCCACCTCAAGAGGTCAGTGTGTGTTTTTGACTCTTTTAGTCAGTCTAAATATTCTGTTTTTTTAGACTTGCAGAAACATGGTCTTAATGTGCACGCTACTGAAGGTCTACAGGGCTGTAAATATGATAATAATAATAATCATCATCATAATATAATAATACATTTAATTTATACTGTCCCTTTCAAGGTCGCTTTACGAAATAGTTCAGACATAGAACAAGAAACAGCATATGACAGACAGTAGTAGACAGAAACATTGAACAGTTCAAATGACAACAACATAGAGTAAAAAAGGTAGGAGAGAACAAACAAAAAGCAGGATCAAGAAGTTGCATAACACCAAAAAAAGAAACATTTAAATTGGGTTTTGAAGGACGCAAGAGAGGAGGCATTCTGTGAGAAGGAGCGAAGATTAAGCAATCCAGAACCAGGTGAATGTAAAGACCATGTAGAAGTAAATAAGTGAAGCAGTTCAGTTAGGAAATGATACATATACTTCTGCAAAGAATGGGTGAGCGTAGCTCACAGAGGACAGAAGGCACACAAACTCAAAATAAAAACCCTCAAGATTACAGAGCTGCACTTCAAGCTGTCCAGTAGCAACACCCAAACAATACCCCGACCAGCAGCACACAATAAAACATAGTAGTCTGAGAATCACTGGGCAGAACAGAAGCAACGTTAAAAACATTTATATGACTTATCTTCAAAATATAACAAAAGCTACTATTAATCGTTAGAGAGTAAGAAAGAGTAAAAGCTCAAAAGCTCAAATTTCTGTATTCAACGTCCAAACATGTTTGTGGATAGGCAGATGCAGAAGTGTATAACAGCCTATGGGGAATAATATGAACTTTTTAATGCAAACTAAAAGCCATAAGAACAAACAAATCATGTAAATAGATGTAGTCTTTGGTGTAAGTATCAGCCATGGAAGGGACACAAGCTAAAAGTGTCCTCTCATGATACATTTTTCGACAATTACAGATACAGAGTGGGCAGTTTCTCTACTGACTATGACTCAATGATTCCTAAAGCAATGTCATAAAGCAAACAAAAGTTGCTTATAAGGCGTGTGTTCCAACACTTTTTTCCATACTGTGCATATGTGTTAATTAATTGATGTACTAATTCACTGATTAGGACACGGGAGCTATACCCAGGCACCGAAATGGATCGCTATGCAGTGTTTTCCCAGGATGCACTGCGGCGTGTGCGTGGTCGTGAATGTGTGCCGTCATGTGAAGAGCTTAGAGCCATTCTCAGCAGACAGGAAATGACCTCAACTGTGTACTGCCATGGTGGCGGTTCCTGCAAAATTACCATTAACTCACACACCACAGCAGGAGAGGTATGTGAATAAACACACACATGCGCACACACGCACACACACACAAGAACAATTTAAGGGTTACACATACAGCACTACTTCCATTAATTTACTGTTGTTGCGTTGTTTGTCTAACTTACTGGCATGACTGTTTACCTTTTCACAATTAATTTCTGTTTGTGTGCACTTGTGAATCTAGGTAGTGGATAAGCTGTTGAAGGGCCTGGCCATGGAGGACAGTAGGAACATGTTTGCTCTGTTTGAACACAACGGCATCACGGACAAAGCCATCGAGAGCCGCACCATAGTGGCTGACGTCCTCGCTAAGTTTGAGAAGTGAGTAGAGCTTTGCTTTGTTCCACCAGAAATAAAGAATCAGCTCTAAACAATGTAAAATGCACCCAGCAGTATACCCAATACGGCCAATCACTCCTTCTCTCTCTCTCTCTCTCTCTCTATCCTCTCTTTCAGGTTGGCCAATGGAGGAGAAGAGCAGGGTGGAAGTTGGAAGTTTTATTTTAAGCTCTACTGTTTCACAGACACCGAGAACATTCCTGTGGACAGTGTGGAGTTTGCCTTTATGTTTGAACAGGTCAGATTTCTCACTCAACATCAACCTCTCTGTGAAAAGTACTTTATTCAGTCTTGTGTGGAACATCATCTGACGTATGGGAAAAACTTCAGAGGGCAGGAACTTTTTGCAGTAAAACTTCACTGGCTTATTTGTCTTTTCATTGACTAACATAGGTTCATTGCAAATCTATAGTAACAGCAGGCCAAACTCCTGAGTTTAATTGCTTTAAAATGTTGAAAACCGTGCCGTTCCTTAATTTATTTCAAATTTTCTGGCTATATTTTCATTGCTTTTTGCTGAACAAGGGCTTTCTTAGACCCAGAGCCCCACGACAAATGCGCAGTAGGCCCAGTTGGTCACCAGTCTCTAACAGAATATGAATGTGAATATACAAGACAATAGATAAATCACTGAGGAGCAATAACAGTAGAGAGGAAACAGTAACATTAGTAACATTTATATTTATACAATATCTTTCTTCCAGCATTTAAAGTCTTTCAGTCTGCTGTTTTTTCCCCTTTATTTCTCTCTCTCAGGCTCATGAGGCAGTGATTACTGGGCAGTATCCCGCTCCTGAGGAAACCCTACAATTCTTGGCAGCTCTCCGACTACAATATCTACTAGGGGACCACACTACCCAGAATGCTTTGCCAGACCTGGAGCAGGTGTTCCCCATGGCACGCCTGCGAGCTCGCGTCCAGCGCTTTGCCCCCAGCAACATCAGTGCCACAGGAACCAGTGAGAAAAAGAGGGGCAGTTTCCTGGAGGGCACACTCAGGAGGAGCTTCAGGGGCTCACTGGGGAGACAGCGGCAGGGGGAGCTGTCTGCAGCAATGGAGGCATGGCTTCAGGAAGAAAAGGCAGGGCTAAAGAGCTGTTTGATGGAGAAATGGAGGAAGCTGCAGGGAATGAGTCAAGATCATGCCATGATCAAATACATGCATCTGGTCAGAGAGTGGCAGGGATACGGGTCTACACTCTTCAGTGTGGAGGTGAGGAAATGGAGACCTGCTCACTAGGGCTACACAAAATATCACTTATTAATCATAGTCATGATATTGACCTTTGCAATAGTGATATTGCATGATTCCAAATAATGTTAATAAATGTGACTGTTACATCAAGGATTCCCCAGTGTAGTTTTAACATATTGCATGGCTGATCATAATTACAATATCTAGCAATATAATTTAATGTACAGTGTTCTGCATTAAACAGTGCTCCCAAGCAATATCAAAGTCTTTTTGGATCAGAGTAATAATTTATAAATCAATAATCAATAATTAATTTTCTCTCTTTCTCCCCATCAGTGTGCTGATGGTGTGTATCCTGCTGAGCTGTGGCTGGGTGTTAGTCGTAAGGGAGTGTGTGTGTATAAGCGGGGAGAGGCGTGGCCACTGGAAGTTTTCTCCTATGAGGCCATTCTGTCCTTTGGCGCTCCACAGCCCAACATATACAAAATCAGCGTGGAAGGACGAGATCTGATTTTCCAGACCTGCCAGGTAACACAATACTTCCTTTATTGTACTGTAGTAATGCAGGTAGGTCTTTTTTAATTTGTGGATGCTGAAATTTTAGGTTTGTACACCTAATTTGTATCTACAGTCATATCCCTTTTATCAGGTCCACTGACCATTTAGGCACATTTTGCAGATCTGCAGTAATCCATCTGTTTCACAGCACCTGTTTTCCCTGTTTGTCGGTGGTCAGTACTGCAAGCACTGCAGTGACATCAGCATGGTAGTGGTATGTTAGTGTTGATTGTGTTCAGATACGGCAGTGCTCTAGTCCACTCTGTTAGACAAACCTACCTTGTTGTTACAGCTTGTACACTATATGGAGAAACGTATTGGGACACACCTGTTTATCAGGGTTTGGGCTAGGCCCCTTTTTTCCAGTGAAGGGCAAACTTAATCCTTCAGCATACCAAGACATTTTGGACAACACCATGCTTACAACTTTGTGGACACATTTTGGAGAAGGCCCTTTTCTATTCCAGCATGTCTGTGCCCCAGTACACAAAGCAAGATCCATATAGACATGGCTGGATGAGTTCGGGGTGGAAGAACTTCACTGGCCCACACAGAACCCTGACCTCAACCTCATCCAACACCTTTGGGATGAACTGGAACAGAGATTGCAAGCCAGGCCTTCTTGGCCTGACCTCAAAAATGCTTTACAGAACTAATGGGCACAAATTCCCCCAGAAACACACCAAAATCTTGTGGAAAGGTCTCCAAGAAGAGTGGAAGCTGTTATAGCTGCAGACGGGAGGTCATCGCCATATTAAAGTTTATGCATTTGAATGCAATGTCATGAAAGTCCTGTTGGTGTAATGGTCAGGGGTCCCAATACTTTTGTCCATATAGTGTAGAGACAAGGCTAGAGACTACAGGTTATCTGTTGCTGCACAGTTTGTGTAATTCATCCTCTAATCCTTCACCAGCGGTCAGTTTTTTTCCCACAGGACACTGCCCGGTAGTTGTTTAAAAACTACAGCAACTACTACAACAGCAGTGCTGTGTCTGATTCTGCAGCATGCACACACACCAACATGTCAGTGTCACTGCAGTGCCGAGGATAATTCACCGAAATATCTGTGCAGTGGTGGTCCTGTGAGAGTCCTATGGTGGCCTGGAGGTTAATGAACAGAGTAAAAGGGAACTAACAAATTAAGAAGAGAAACTGATGGACTACAGTATGTTATTGTGAACTACGATGTGCAGTCTATTGTAAGAGCAAATAAAATGGACAATGAGTGTAGACACATATAAAGGTGCATAACAAAGTGGCTTAACTTTCAAGTGAACAAAGTGCAAAATGTGTTCATTTAATATTGCAGTTTGAATAAAAAAATAGATGGAAATATGATAAAGATTTTCAGAACTTGTTTGGTAAAGGTCTGAGTGTGGTCCTAATATTCTTAATAATAAATTGTGATGATTTCGCCCATGATTTCAGTCCACCACTTGAAGCCTGTACTACAGAGAGACATTATTGAAATGTTTTTAATATGCACAGACTGTTCCCACTTTGTCCATGACTCATCAGAAACATCTGTTTTTTTTTTATATGGGTACATCTTTAAAAAACAATGTTTTTTTACTGCTTTAATGCTGGAAGATCAGCCGGGGAATTCTGGCATGGCTGATTGAGCAAACAGACAGATAACAGGCAGATTAGCTTACTTGCTCATTATGTTTGCTAGTCTTCACTCATTCATTAGCCTTTATTCAATGAGCTGCTCCAACCCCATCCAGCACCTTTGGGATGAACTGGAATGGAGAGGCCTTCTCGTCTAACATCAGTGCCTGACCTTATAAAAGGCTCTACAGAATGAATGGGCACAAATTTCCAAAATCTTGAGGAAAGTCAAGAATAATTATAGCTACAAAGGGGGCCCAACTTCAGATTAAAGTCTATGTATTTGAATTCAAGGTAATTAAAGTCCCTGTTGGTTACGTTCCAAGAGCACACGTGTATAGTGAAAAACCGCGATGTTGTGATTTGGTAAAAAAAAAGCCTAAAAATGCCAGTTTTTATAGTGTAAACCCTAAAGATGCCCCCAAATATGCTCCCCAAACACTTTAATACATTACCCTAAAAAAATGTAAAGGTAAACCCAGATTCATTCTGTACAGTTTACACTGAACTGAATGTAAAATACTGATATTACCCCTGTATAGACTGTACTGTAATTCATGCACTGAATTTATGTTAATTTGTTACAAAATTAGTAAATAGTTAATAGTTTAGCACCAAAATGCATGAAAAATTATATATTGCCACGAAAAAAGCTGTGACGTCCAGGCCTCGTCCGCCATTCCCCTGGACATCACAAAAGTAAAAAAAAAAATGCGGAGGATATCTGCAGTTTCCAGGAAGAATTATTAGTTCGGTTCTCAGAAAAAAATCCGCAAGAGACTGAAATCATGACTGCTGAACCACGTATAAGCAGGAGGTTATAGTATAAGTCACCAATACAGCAGCAGCTTATAATAATTTAGATGGATGGCATTTGGTAGATGCACTTATCTAGAGTGATGTACTCGGGTGCTTTGAACTCTGCAAGGAAATCACGTCCTTCACACTGGTAAAGGTAGACTTACATCAAGGGCTGCTAGCAAGCTAAGATTCTACCAGATGCCTTATCATCTTTGGTTGAAGCTGAGAGTTTCTTCCTTGTCCCAAGACAATGCATATCCACACTGAAGTGTTCTGCCTGAAGCAAACAACTTACACTCCCAACTGCCACTGTACATGGATTATATACTGCACCACATCTGTCCTACCAATATTTGCACTACTAGTATTGCTGTCTGCCTCTGTATTTGCATTTTTGCACACTTAACGACTCGGCTGCTAAAATGTAGTAGCTGCTTTTACCAGCTGCATTAAATGTTTTGTCTGTTTTGCTGCTCTTGTTTTTTTCTTGCACTCTCTCTCTTGCTCTCTTTGCTGTCTGTGCATTTGGTCTGGCCTGCAATTATGTAGTTTTGCGGTGTTTGTTTTTGTTCTTGTGTTGCTCCATGGCCTGGTTTTACTGTGTACTGTGTGTAAGGCTGAAATGACAATAAACCTACTTGACTTATTATAGCCGTTTCTGTTAGCTCTGACCATAGCCCACTTCTTGCATCCCTGAAAAGCATGTGTGTGCTGCCAGATTTGTCTGTTGCATTTTTTTTTCAGCATTTTCACATTTGTGTGTGCCTGTTTGTGTGCAGGTGATGGACATTGCCAAACTGATGAAAGCCTACATCAGCATGATTGTGCAGAAGCGTTTCAGCACCTGTCAGTCAGTCAGTAGCCATGGCAGCCAGTGCAGCAACTGGTGAACATTGGACCTGTGACCTTTCTACCAATACCTGCCTTACATAAACACACCTTTTTAAATGTATGTAAGTGCGAGAGACTCAATGGGTGGGTTTTAAGGACATTCAAAAACATTCCCGGATCGAAAGGCAACTATTTGAGCCCCGTAAGCACTCTACAGACAGTGTTTTGGGTAAACCATCGTGTAGTGATGAGTATTTTGTAAATAACCAATGACGTCATTCACCTGAACGTGCCTGGAGTCCCAAAAGACACTATGCAGGACGAGTGTCTTAAAAATGTCTTAACACTACACACACTACGCTGAAGAGCTCTTCACCATCATGTCTTGGCCAGCACCTGTTCTAATCAGCAGCATTTAAATTATAAATGCAGGTGTGTGTGAGTGATTAATGTTTCCTGAGTGTTCCAGAAGTGCCGTAGTAGCATTCAAGTTTTAGTCCTGTAGCATTTCACTGGAGCTCTGCTGGCAGAGTCTTCAGCCAGAGCACTCAATGACTGTGCCTTTCTCATTAAAAAAAGACTCAAATATTCTCCATCACCACATTCACATGGCACACACCCAGACTCAGTATCCCTCTTTGTTGTATGTGATATAATGTGCAATGTTATATTCTGAATATATACTGAAAAGCTGTATATTTTTATTATTTTTTAAGCCCACTAATGGCAGGTGGTTTCCATTTGGTATTATTATTCCAAAGTACTTTTGCCATATTGTATGATGCTCAGAAGCTTAAGTGGGGGAAAAAACCCACAAACATCAGCAATATGCAATTTTTGACTCATTCTTTATGTGTATTAGCTGTGTTAATAAAAAGGACCTGTAAAAACAAATCATATTTCTTGACTGACAAGCATGCAACAACCTCTCGGGCTGTTTTTATCATGCTCTAGACCAGTGGTACCAGTAAAACTCCAGCCCCGAGAACCCTCTGTCCAGCAAGTCCCTCTTGACATGTCTGATCTAGCTCATCAGGTAATTACCATCCTTTTAGTGAGATGTCTTGGGGCAGGGAATCATTGAAAATTGTACAGGGCTACAGGTCCCTGGGTCAGGTGGATGCTTTAACAAAGCATAATTTCTCAGATAATCAGAAAACATCATCCTACATTTGAGGAATGATTAAACTAAATTGTTCACATTTTGTCCAAGATGAATGGCCCCAGCTGTTTTTTCATTGGACAGGCTTCACTCAAGTTTTGTAGGTAAACTAAGAAATAAATAAATGAGGTTCTCTGGTAGCACTATTTGATCTATGTCCCCTGCCTGATTTACATTACATTCATTTGGTAGATGCCTTCATCCAAAGCAACTTACAATACAAGGAAACACACTTAAGTTTCAGGACAGTGTAAGAACCAGAGGACAATTCTAAGAGCTAAATCTTTATGTAGGGTGTAGGAAGTAGAAGTTTCATGAGCGATGCAGAACAATATACAGCTCTGGAAAAAAATAAGAGACTTCTGCAAAAATGTTTAGTTTCTCAGGTTTTATCTTTTATAGGTGCAAGTTTTCAACTGAACAGTTTTGCTGACAGTATTTCTCCTAAGTTCCAAATAAAAATATTGTTCTTTAAAGCATAATTTTAAAGGAAATGACAATACATCAAAATAAGAGAAATGATTTACAGAATTTGAATAATTCAAAGAAAACAAATCTCTTGTTCACTCAAACAAAATGGCAATAATTACCTTTGACGTACATCTAGTAGTGTTTTGCCGTCCAACTGGTCACATTGCACTGTGTAAGGTGGCTATGTCTAAGCATACTAGGAATAGGAATAAAAGGTAATACAAGCGCTTTGTGTAAGATAGGCTGTGTGGTGCCTGCTGTATGAACACTTGAGGAATCAGGCCCTGGGCATGGCAGCTCAGGCACAGTAGGTGGAGGTAATTACCTCTTTCAACAGTCTCTATAAACCACCATTAACTGAGGAAGTAGCAGCAAGCAGTGGAGTTATTGTTAAAAAATTACAGGGAGTAATTGTACAGGTTGAAAAATGGTCCCATAAATGGGGATTTAAGTTTTCTGTGGATAAAACTAAGATAATGGTTGCTACAAAGAAAAGAAGTGGCGGAGAAGTGTCACTAAAATTTTATGGGCAAGAATTAGAAAGAATAAAATATTTCAAATTTTTAGGAGTATGGTTTGATGAAAAAGGTACTTGGGCTATACATATTCAGAATATAGTAAATAAATGTAAAAAGGTTTTAAATATAATGAGATGTTTAGTGGGAAGAAACTGGGGGGCAGACAGGATGTCATTGAGAGCAATATATATTGGTTTAATTAGATCTGTATTGGATTATGGAAGTATCGTTTATAACTCAGCAGCAGAAACAACTTTTAAAAAATCAAGGTGCAACAAAATCAACCACAACAGCTTCAATTCAGGTGGAAATGGGAGAAATGCCTCTTGATATTAGAAGAGATCAACTGATTTTAAATTATTGGGTGAAGTTGCAAGGACTTGGGTGGGATCACCCCACACAAGATATAATCAAATCATGTTGGCAGAAAGAAGTAAAGGAATTCAAAAGTTTTGGATGGATAGCAACCAGGAAAGCAACTGAAACCCAAATAGATTAGATTAATATCAGCCCAGTACTTCCATTGTCAGTAATTACTTCATGGATAATTCTAAATGCAAAAGTAGACCTTACATTAAACAGGAAAAACAAAGATACAGGATTCATTTTAAATTCTCATATAGTACATCAATATATTAAACAGTATTATGGTTGTGTTCAAATCTTTACAGATGCATCAAAAAATACAGGCAATCAAGTGGGTGTGGCTTTCGCAATTTCAGATAAAGGTAGGAAAAAGAATCAGTAATGGACTTTCAGTGTACACAGGGGAAATGTTGGCATTACTTTTAGCTGTTCAATGGGTGGAGGAAAATAAACCATTATGCACAATAATCTGTTCAGATTCTAGTTCATCTTTAATAAGTTTAGATAATAATCATTCGGAAGGCAGACCGGATATTTTAGTTGAGATTTCACAAACCATGTTTAGAATGAATATGATGGGACTAATAGTTAAATTTGTTTGGGTACCAGCACATTTATGGGGTTACTGGCAATGAGGCGGCAGATAAAATGGCAAAAGAGGCTGCTAAAAGAGAGGCTGCTAAATATCAACATCAGCAGAGCTGAAATGAAAAACATGATAAAACAGAAACTGAGGGAAAGATAGCAAAAACGACGGGAGGAGGAAAGGACAGGGAGATGGCTTTATTCTATTCAAAGGAAAACAGGAGACATGAGGAGGACGTAAAGGACCAGGAGGGAGAAGACAATAATATCTCGACTTATATTTGGACACACTGGGTTGAATAGCACTTTATTCATTATAGGAAAACATCAGACAGGGAAATGTAATCATTGCGGAGTAAATGAAACCATAGAACATGTACTGTTACATTGGAAATTTTATCTAGAACAAAGAAGACAACTGATTCATAACCTGGCAAAAATTAGGATGAAGCTAGACATAAAGGATCTTTTGCAAAGAAAGTCGGGATGTAAAAGTTTTATTGCTTTATTTCAGTTTCTTAAACGAGCTCATGTACATGATAGGATATATATTTTTTTGTTTTTTGTTTTGTTTGTTTTTTGAGCGTCGTTCCAGTCCACACTCCAAGCCAGTTGGTGGCGGTAATGCACCAAAGCGTTGTGTGCTAACCGCCAAAAAACTACAAAGAAGAAGAAGAAGAAATATGTATAAAGGTGGCTTTGTTATCAGAGATTTAAACAATTATTCCACACCGTACCAAGTGTTTAGCCTGCTGAAGCCGTGTGTAAATTCAGGCTTTCTGTGAACGAAGAAAGGTTTACTCGCAGTAAGAAGTAATCTGGCGAGTGGAAAGTGATTGAACAATCTTACCTGAAAGTTTTCCATCTCAAATGGCGGTAACGTATTGTATGCACGTTTGTCTTTTTCACAAACTCTCAAATATGAGGATTTTAACTTTAACAAGAGCTTTACTTGTGTATGGGGGGTTGCAAGATTCAGCCAAAACAATCTCCAGCCCAAAGAATGCTTAAAAGAGGTGAGATGCTAAAATAATTATTTTAAAAAATGTTAATTTTCCTCCCTGTGCATTTCTAAACTAGCCGCATTCGGTGGACCTAGCAACCCTGTTTTTGTGCTGCGTTGGGTTTTTATACACTAAATGGACAAACGTATTGGGACACTCCTTAAGGATTGAATTCAGGTATTTCAATAATACGCATTTCCACAGGTGTGTAAAATCAAGCATACCAACGCCATTCTTCCAACTGTGCCCCAGTGCACAAAATAAGGTCTGTAAATACGCGATTGGATGAGTTCGTTGTGGAAAAACTTGACTGGCCTGCACAGTGCCCTGACCTCAGTCCCATCCAGTACCTTTGGAATGAACTGGTACGGAAATTGTGAGCCAAGGCTTCTCGTCCAACATCAGTACCTGACATTATCAATGCTTTACAGAATGAATGGGCACAACTTCCCACAAAAACAAAAAAGGCTTCCAAGCAGAGTGGAAGCTGTCATAACAGCAGGCAGGGGATCATGTCCATATTAAAGTCTATGCATTCGAATGCAATGTCATTATAGTCCTGTTGGTGCAATTGTCAGGTGTCCCAATTCTTATGCAAAGCAGGGTGTGTTCAAGGTTGTAAAGGTATTCACACTGTATCAAAACTCCTAGATTGGCTAACCAGCTGGCCTCTCGGTTGATGAATAGGAGCTTATTAGTGAAATCAGGTGTTGTCTTGCAATAGTATCTTCAGATACTTCAGAGAAACGGGTGATCTGGGTCTGGGGCATTTAACCAAGTCCTGATTTGGACTGTGTGAGGAAGGTTGTTTAGTGCTGGACTTGCTGGTTTAATTGAGTTGATGAGCACCTAAGGTTTAATATAGAACTAGCTTAAACTATGGGTGACAGTAGTTTTCAGTTATTTAGGTTTATAAGAACATGTATGTTTTTTTCATACTTGCTTTAATGCAGTATTTTCAGCAGCTCATTGTTTTTCTGTATTTTTATGCAGCTTTCATCTGTTCATCCAGAGGGAAATCCTCTTTGTGCTCAAAATGCTTCTCTATGGACCAGTATTTGATTTTTGGGCCTCATGCTGGAGCTGAAAGAGGTAAGCGTGTTATCCACACTGTTGTGATCTGTGGCATCTCAACCTGAACCTCAGGTGTCCGCTCCTTCTGAGGTCCATGTCTGTGGATCAATGATGAAAAGTAGCCAAATCTGAGTGCTCGTGGTCACATCTGCCATCTGTGATTATGCTAGAGAAGCTGTGTATTTGTGTGTCTGTGTATGTGTGTGTGAGAGAGTGAAGTGAGAGAGAGAATGATGTTGAATATATGTGAGTCTGAGCGATGATGTAAATCTTTACTGCTTGAGATGCAGGTCAAAAGTTTGCATTTTAATGATTGTTTCTACACTTGAACTGAGCTCAGGAAATGTTTTCCATGTGTGTGTTTAGCCAGGGCTGAACACCACCAACCGCAGCTTCTCCACCAATAATAAGAATTTTTATGTGAATCAACTGTGTAAGGATGTGTGACAGGATTTTTTTTAGGGTCCTTGAATGATGAATTTGACCTAAATAGGTGGATTACCTCGCTTATGCTTTGAAGTAAAATGTGGTTTTGTTTTTAATGTAAAACTGTTTTTCAGAACTGAGTGCTGATCTTTCTGATCAGCTGCTGCAACCATGGGGATGGATGTATCCTCCTACCTTCATCTAGGTAGCAGGCTTGGCATGGTAAGAGATTTTTATGATTCAGTGTGTTCGACAGAATGACTCTTTTCAACTGGCTAGAGGTTATCGGTGTTTAAACTTGTCATCTTTTTCATCATAGAAAAGGCATAAATGTGGTTGGTCGAGTCTTTTCTGACACTCTATCTTTTTTGGGGTTTTTTTTTTTTTTGGTTTTGGTTTTTTTTTGCCAAAGATACCTGGATGACTACTCTGGGCAAATATTCCAGTATCCTGTCAGAGCTATCTTCCTGATATTCTGCATCATGGTAAAGGTAACATGGTAATTGATGGAACACTATGAATAAAACTTCCTTGTTATGTACAGTGCTGTGAAAAAGTATTTGCCTGCTTTCTGATTTCATGTTTTTTTTGCATTATTGTCACACTTAAATGTTTCAGATTATCAAAAAAATTTAAATATTAGACAGACAACCCAAGTAAACACAAAATGCAGTTTTTAGATGATTTTATGTATTAAGGAAAAAACTATCCAAATGTACATGGCCCTATGTGGAAAAAGTAGTTGCCCCCTAAACCTAATAACTGGTGGTGCCACCCTTAGTAGCAACAACTGCAGTTAAGTGGTTACGATAACTGGGAATGAGTCTTTCACATCACTGTGGAGGAATTTTGGCCCACTATTCTTTGCAGAATTTTTTAATTCAGCCATATTGGAGGGTTTCCGAGCATGAACTGCCGATTGAGAGTACATTTTTAAAACTGGTAGTAGTTGGGGTAGAATTGATCTAAATGGGGAGCTGTGTCCAGCAGTGAGCTGCATAGTAGCTAAATGCTGTTTCAACCTGTTTAGTTTCAGATCTCTGCACCACTGGCTGACCAATTCCTGCTGATGTAAGAGATATTCATTGCTTACATTTGTCAGACATTGAGTGGCTTTTAAGCAATTAATAATAAATTCTGTCATTCGTTGCTTGTAAGCCATTCTTTAGTGTTTGTTAGGATGGCAGCATTTTTGAATAAGCTGTTGATGTCTAATGGTCTTTCTGAAGAGGCTAGTGAGAGGAGCATTGCTGTAATCAACCCTTTAGAATGTAAAACTGTTTCACCAAGTCATGCTTTGACACAATCTTTGTTCCCAAACAGTCAGTCTTCATTTTAACCAAATTCAGTTTTGTGGCATGCAGCTATTTACCTTTTCAAGGCATAGGCACAATGAGTGTATGGGATGAGTTATTTAAGGCTCGAGTGTCATCTACAGAACTCTGATCATCCATCTTGTACTCTTAGAGAATTGTCTTGGAAGAAACATGTGCAAGGTGAACAAAAGGGACCCATGAATGAATCATAATGGCTGTTTTCTCCGATTTAAGTGCCGATAGGCAAAATGACTTCTGATATTGGAGAAATTAGATTGTCTAAATAGTTGTAAATGCAGAGCTGTTCATAAAATCCAGAGATGGTCATAACTGATCTGTCAAGTGTAGTCATACCTCTGCCCTGTAGCACAGCGCCCAGCTTTTGTCTTATGAAAACTACACTGTATACTGTGACGAGTAGTATTGAGGATATACTGCTGCAGTATTTGGTACCCATTAGCTTATTTTGAACACAGCTGTAAGCTTTAGGAAGACCTGGAATTCTATCAGTTAGCAGAGCTATGCTCTTGTATACATGTTCTTGCAGTTAAACTGTAAATCTATGTAGAGAGACAATAGACTTATTTCTCTTTTTAAATCTGCTGGAATAACACATTCAAAATCCATTCCCTCAGGTGTTTAATTTGCATATAGATGGTGCACATGTTCAGCGCTCCTCCTTCTGTAACTGAGTTTGGAACACACAACTGGTTATTTTACCTGATCTACAATATTGTGACCAGAACCACCACCGGTAAAAGGTACTAAAATGACTAAGTTGCTAATGTCTTTTTACTTTACTTCCGGTCTGTTTAATTGTAACGTCTTGTTTTTGTGTTTTCAGGAATCCTCTAAACCAAGCTATACTGTTCACCAGTGGGTTGCTCTGCCAATTTGATGATCCTCACTGCAGTAGCCATTTGGGAAGATGGATGTGTTGTCCTAGTTTTAACAAAGTGTTGCAGGAAGTCTAGAAGCTGTTTTAACGTTTTATATGAATAGTAACACGTTTTAGGTCCGTTTGAGTTACTAGCTTTTTAGAATAGCTTCGTTAAGATATGTTGGCATCACCATGCACTAAACATTCACTTTTTCCTGCTTTGGATTTTGAAAAAAAGTGGTTTGATGGTACTGTTGACAGACCAGAGTCAAAATCAGAAAATATAATTTTTAAAAAAAATTAATGTAACGCATGGAATTTGACATGTTTGCTAAAATAAACGCAATATTGGTCAAAATAACCCTAGTACAGAATGTAATTTTTGGTAAATGTGTAGTAAATGGGTGTCCAGCCTCATCTACAAAGGACGGGTGTAGATGCCGGTGTTCAAATCAAGCAGAAGCAAGACTGATGCTGCTTGTTTACTCACTTGGTCTTAGTCTTCAAACAGATTAGTTATGAGGTGTTCTCCTGCGTTGCTGATTAAAAAACATGCCACAACATGGACTCTTAGTAGAGAAAATTTGACACCCCTGATGTAGCAGTTCAAAAGGCCTTTTCTTTCTGTGACTTTGATAAAGAAAACTGGATGAATTTGCAGTTATTAAACATTTGGAAATGTGCCTTTTCCTTTTCCAAAATTTGTATTTAAAACATTCCAGCCTCAGTGTGTTTGGGGGGAAAAAGTAGAAAAGTCAAGTCAAGTAGGTTTTTGTCATTTCTACCATATACACAGTACATAGTAAAAACTAAACGTTCCTCCAGGACCATGGTGCAACACCAGAGCAGAACGGAACACAAGTGCAAACAGATCAGAACACAATAGCAACAATACATAACGACAACATTCAGTGCAAACTGAAAATGGCTACATTCATGGTAAATACAGTATTTTGACCGGTACTATATTCAAGCAGCAGAGATGTGCAAAGGATGCAGAACAGAGTTTACATTTGCCAAAAAAATGCAGGGCGTCAATAAATATGTGCAATTAGGACGGCAATAAATATAAATGTGCAGTTTGTGGCCCATTTAAAAACCATGACAGAGAATGTTTATACAGAATGTGTAGTATAAAGAAAAGTATTTTAACTGGTTATTAAGTCTTAAGTTGTCCAAGGGGGTTGGGTGAAGGAGGGGAGGGGTGTGATTGGTGGTGTGTGTGTATGTGTTTGATTGCGGTTGAGGAGTCTGATGGCCTGAGAGAAGAAAATGTTTCCCATTCTGGTAGTGGAGGCCTGCATGCTACGGAACCTTTTTCCTGATGGGAGGAGGGAAAAGAGAGTGTGTGAGGGGTGAGTGGGATAATCCACAATGCTGGTGGCTTTGTGGATGCAGTGTGTAATGTAAATGTCTGTGACAGAGGGGAGAGAGACTCCAATGATCTTCTCAGCTCTTCTCACAACCCTCTGTAGGGTCTTATGGTCCAAACATTGCAATTCCCGTACCAGGCTGTGATGCAGCTGCAGAGAATACTCTCTATGGTCCCTCTGTAGAACATGGTGAGGATCGGGGATGGAAGGTGTACTCTCCTCAGTCTCCGCAGGAAGTAGAGCCGCTGCTGAGCTTTCTTGGTGATGGAGCTGGTGTTGAGGGTCCACGTGAGGTTCTGCGTGAAGTGAACACCAAGGAACTAGGTGCTCTGGACACTCTCCACTCAGGAGTCGCCAATGCTCAGCATGGAGTGATCATGTTGCACCCTCCTGAAGTCAACAACCATTTCTTTTGTTTTCTCCACGTTCAGGGACAGATTGTTGGCTCTGTACCAGTCCGTCAGCCGTTGCACCTCCTCTCTGTATGCTGCCTTGTCGTTCCGTTCAAACCCACCACAGTTGTGTCATCAGCGAACTTGATGATGTGGTTCGAGCTGTGCAATGCTGTACAGTCATGGGTCAGCCCTGGGGGTCCCTGTGTTCAGCGTGGTGGTGCTGGAGATGTTGCTCCCGATCCTGACTGACTGAGGTCTCCCAGTCAGGAAGTCCAGGACCCAGTTGCAGAGGGAGGTGTTTAGGCCCAGCAGTCTCAGCTTCCTGATAGATTCTGAGGAATGATGGTGTTGAATGCTGAACTGAAGTCTATGAACAGCATTCAAACGTAAGTGTCCTTTTTGTCCAGATGGGGGGCCAGGTGAAGGGTGGTGGTGATGGCATCATCTGTAGAACGGTGGTTGCGGGGTGGGGCGTTTGCATCTCAGCCGAGAAGTACCGTGGTTCAGCCGTGTTTCCGGGAGTTATGCACATCTCGGGTTGACAGCCGTGGTCCCGGGGTGGGAGGGGTGGACTTTTAGTTTATGAGAGTTGCCCATGATGTGAGGAATGTTTAGGCAGCTCAAACTTCCGGACAATTCTACAACCCCAGCTGGACACAATTTCCACAATTACCAGGGGTCTCATTTATAAAACTTTGCGTAGAACTCATACTAAAAATGTAAGTGCACCGAAAAGACGAAACTGGCGTACGCAAAGAAAAAGTCAGATTTATGAAAACGTGCACACACATACTTGCAAGCAAAATAGGCTTTATAAATCGCACTCTACCTGGGATTGTTCGCAGGTGAGTTTGCCGCACATTCCGCCCTCCACACGCCCCCGTTCAACCATACATGGTAAATGCAAATCACCTCATGAATATTTAAGCCTCCAATGTAAACCTGAACAAATAGCATCATGGCAGGGGAAAATTAAGAAAATTCTAAAACCAAAATAGATGTGCTTGTGGGTGTGGAAAGCCGAAAAAATTGTGTTTGGTGGTCGCAGTAGTTGGGTGACAAAGAAAAAAAAGAAAGGCAGAGTATTAACCGGAAGTGTAAAATTTTAGGGGGTAATTTTTAAACTTTATACAATTCAATTGTATGACAAATTTCTGTCAAACTAACTAGAATAAATACAAATAAGTGACTTGCATATTAAGATTTACACACTTTAAATTGTTCAAGCACTAGAGTTTAACAAGTTGATTCAAATAAATCAATAAACAGACTCTTATGCAATAAAATAATAAATTAAACAATAAATCATAAATCTTCATAAATCATATATTAATTAAATGTATAAGCTATAATAACATGGATTTTTATAATAGACTATTGTTTTCTTTCATAAATTTAATACAGTATTATTTTGTTAATGAAACATTTATTTTAAATTACATTTATTATAATCAATTTTATATACAGTCAATTTAGAGAATATTTTATTAAACATAGTAATTTATTTAAAACTTAACAAAGTCACAAATTATTGTTTCAACATAAAAACTTACTAAAACATTAAAGAAATAAACCTTCATTAGTTGCATCAGAGGTCTCCTACATCAATATCTGACAGGTGAAAAAAGTCTTCTTTTCTGTATTTGGGTCTTACAATAGTCACACTTCATACATCTACAGTAATCTCATGCAGAGTTTTCCTGAGAACCTAACTGATACTTGTATGTGAAAATCCCCACAATAATGTGGAAACTGCAAATATTCTCCGTTTTATTTTTTGCTTTTTTCGTGGCAATATGTTTCTTATGCATTTTAGTTCTAAATTATTAAGAAAAATATAATTTTATTTTGTAACATAAATATTAATGTAAATTCAGCTACATTTTCATATAAAATATAACTGTGTTAATGTTTCTGTGCTGTCAGGAGAACACAAAAAAAGCTTGTCTTTCCTGTCATTAACAGGCTACTTGCTGCGGGAGGCACAGAAAATCTTATGAGTTCTTTTTATTCTATTCACAAAGCACCATCGATATATTTTAATTAAATTAAAAACTAGAAGATTCGAGGTTTCTAGTGGTGTTACTCATATGTTTCTAGGACAAAAACTCGCTGAGCTTCAGATGATTGTTTTGGAACAGTCGAAATATCTCTCAGGAGGGATTGCCGACCTCAGAGGGTTAAATACTGCTGTACTCAGAGCAGGGGCGGACTGAATAAGATGCGCCGCCTGTCAAACAGTGAATTATTGAACTGTAAAAAATTATTGGTGATTACCCGTACATTTTACTGTATTTTTATTACTAAAAATTACACTAATTTATTACTGTATTTACCTGCTTATACCAAAGAAAACGACAGCGCATACCAAAGAAAATGCCCCTGCATTAATTATAGTACAGTCTGTACAGTTCTGTGTAAACTGTACAGTACAAATACGGGTTTTGGGAACATATTTGGGGGAACATTTAGGATTTACATTATGAAAATTTTTCGTCATTTTGTTTACCACAACACAACAAATTTCCACTATATGCAACTTAACCCCTGCGATTATACTATAATATAAAAACAACACTGCAATCACTGTTTTCTCAAATGTTTAATAAATATGCTGAAATATGATCTTAAAGAGATTTACAATCAGCAACAATAAC
>JBBPCX010092348.1:0-24760 GCA_037974365.1 Hydrocynus forskahlii | reverse complement strand
CACATCCATACATACAAACACACACACCCACACATACAAGCACACACACATACACACACAAACACACACACACACAAGCGCACACACAAGCGCACACACACACAGCCGCACAGTGAGTGAGTCACCTGGTGGCACAGGCAGCTCTGCTAGATTCACAGGACGTCCAGCCTTGTGAGCTCTGATGGCATCTTGGTATTGCTGAATTCACACACGCACACGCATGAAAGGAAAACATTTGTCAAAGTGCTGTAAGACAAAGCGTAGTCATTAGCATTTATAGACCTATCATGTAAAATACCCTTAAATATCTATAAATCTTATTTGGTCCACACTGATAAAGTATTAAATATTAGTATGTTAACACTGAAAATACACATACCAGTGTTAGATACACAGTAACAATTCTTGAGGGTAAAGAGACATTGAAAAAGTTCACAAAACACTGAATTATTCCTTTATGTGGTACATAAACCCACAAAACTGATCTCAGGAAAAAAAACTTGCAACCGTGAAAGGCAAATGTGCTACACACAAATAAACTATAAATAACTATAAATGTTGTTGTTAATATTATTAATTTGTGCTGTCTGAATGTATTTACCTAACAATTTCATTTTTGTACTAATATTATTGCATTTGTTTGAGAATATAAATCTTCATTATCTATGTAAAGTCAAAAAACATTTTTTTTCTTCAATGTTTCAGGACTTCAGTTAGATGCTCTTTGTTCTACTTGAATGATTCATACGTAGGTCACTGTGTGTCTTAACCAACAGAAACATTCATCTGAAACTGGTCAGGTTCAGGGAGTGGACTGGAAATGAGAGAACTTTGAAAGTCCTTCAGGAAGCCTGGAGAACTGTTCCTCAAAAACACATTAAAATACAAGAAAGTCTGGATCTTTTTTAAATCAAAAGATGAAAATATGAGAGTTGACTTTTGCACAGTACTCTACATTACAGTAGATTCAAGAACAATACAGTTTTCACTCTTGTTATAAGTGTTTTTGCTTATAACTGCTTTATGTGCACTATAAGTGTGTTTTACCTTGACAATGCGCTGGTGCATGCGTGCCTTGCGGTCGTCTCCTTTGCTCTTGGCTGTTTCTGCTGCATTCTTATATTTATCCATTCGCTGCTGTAGAGCCTCTGCTAAGGTACGAGGAGCAGGGAGGGCTGGAACACGAACACACACAAACACATTACTAGGGCATACAAACATCTCTATCCACCCCCTCATTCCTTCACATTTTCCTTCCAGAGATCCAGACTTTCTTGAATGTTAATGTGGTCTTGAGGAACAGTTCTCCAGACTTCCTGAAGGACTTTCAGAGACTCTCATTTCCAGTCTAGTCTCTGAACCTGACCAGTTTCAGAGGACTGTTTTTGTTGGTTAAGACACACAGTGACCTACGTATGAATCATTCATGCAGAACAAAGAGCATTTAACTGAGGTCCTGAACCAGTGAAGAAACAGGAGCAGATGATTCCAGATGATCAGGCGGTGATCAGTATACTGGTGGTGCTGAATGCTGAGTGGTTGGAACTCCTTTATCTAGGCTCCTTGTGTTTTTAGGCACTTTGCAGACTGTCACAGTAAAACATTTGTTCACATTTCTTTCATTTAATCTACTCAAGGCTTTTGCACTGTATTATGCCAGAAACATGTTTAAAACTTAAACTTTAAACAGGTGATATGATGTAGATAAGACAAGCACACTTACGGGCATCAGGTGCTGGAGCTTCAGTGGGTGGAGGAGCAGCGGCTGGTTTAGTGGATGAGGACTGAGGGGATGGAGTTGATTTTTCAACCACAGCTGCTGAGAGAGGTAGAGAGAGAGAGAGAGAGAGAGAGAGAGAGACAGAGAGACAGAGAGAGAATGACAGAGAGACAGAGAGAGAGAGAGGGAGAGACAGAGACATAGAGAGAGACCGACAGCGAGAGGGAGAGACAGAGACATAGAGAGAGAGAGAATGTAAGAGAATATTCGTTTCCACATCATAGCGTAACGTTCAATGCCTGAGTGAGTTTAGTGACTGACCAGGCGGGGGCGGCAGTGAGCTGACATCTACTGGCTCTCCTCTGTCAACCGCCTCCACCACTGAGTCCAGTTTCTGAGAGTGAGAGAAAGATGGAGATAGTCAGAGAGACGTAAGGAGGGAAATAGAAAGAGGGTGATGGAGACACATGGAAAAAGTTGGAGACAAAAGAATGAAAAAGAGGGAGAGAAGGAAAGAGAAAGGGGGGCATGGAGAAAGTCAGCGAGACATAAGAAGGGAATAGGAGAGAGAGAGAGAGAGAGAGAGAGAGATAGAGAGAGAATAAATTATTTTTTGTACAGAAATCCATGGCCAAGAGGAGGACAGTAAAATTGTCTTCGCTCTCTCTGGGTGACTTGGATGGTCCAGAAATTATAACAATGTGTTTGAAGTGAGATTTTAATCATTTCATCCTTTAATGTTGGGGTGTTGATGGTTACCTTGGCGATGAGGTAGTGCTGTTTGGCCAGCTCTGTGTCTCCACTCTGTTTGGCCTGAATAGCGGCCAGTTTATATTCCCTCTGTCTGCTCAGTACACGCACCTTCAACTCTACAACACACACACACACAGTTTACATTACAGAAATTACACTGGGACTGGGGGTTAATGGTAATATAGTCAGTCTGTGTGTGTGTGTGTGTGTGCGTGTGTGTGTATGTGTGTGTGTGTGTATGTGTGTACCTGAATGCTGGGCGTTTGGCTGACTGAGCGTTAATGGTGAAATAGCTGGTGTGTGTCTGAGTCTGCGAGTGTGCGTGTGTGTGTATGTGGAATGTGTGTGTGCGTGTGAGAGAGTGAGTGTGTGTGTGTGTGTGTACCTGAATGCTGGGTGTTAGACTGACTGGGGGTTAATGGTGAAATACCTGGTGTGTGTGTGTGTGTGTGTGTGTGTGTATGTGTGTACCTGAATGCTGGGCGTTAGACTGACTGAGCGTTAATGGTGAAATAGCTGGTGTGTGTGTGAGTCTGCGAGTGTGCGTGTGTGTGTATGTGGAATGTGTGTGTGCGTGTGTGTGTGAGAGAGTGAGTGTGTTTGTGTGTGTGTGTACCTGAATGCTGGGCGTTATACTGACTGTGGGTTAATGGTGAAATAGCTGGTGTGTGTGTGTGTGTGTGTGTGTGTGTATGTGTGCGTGTATGTATGTATGTGTGTGTGTGTGTGTGTGTGTAAGTGTGAGTGTACCTGAATGCTGGGCTTTAGGCTGACTGAGTGTTAACTGTGATATAGCTGGTGAGTGTGTGTGTGTGTGTATGTGTGTACCTGAATGCTGGGCGTTAGACTGACTGGGGGTTAATGGTAAAATAGCTGGTGTGTGTGTGTGTGTATACCTGAATGCTGGGCATTAGGCTGACTGGGTGTTAGAGGTGAAATAGCTGGTGTATCTGGTGTTACAGCCACTGCTCTCTGATTGGGCGGCTGTAGGAGCTGAGGTTTGGGTGGGGCTACAGGCCTCGCCTCCTTTAGTGACTTCTCATTGGTTGGCTGCGGCGGTGTGTATGCCGGGGCTGGTTGAGCCTGTTCTCTTATCAGTTCAGCCTCTGGTGTTGAGCCGGGTTTGCCACCAGTGGCTACAGGGGGTGGGATTTCCTCCTCGTCGATTGGTTTCCCTTTTTTCACTGACACCAGCATTGACTGCAGTGTCTGAGGTGACAAAATAACACACCTCATTTAATGGGACAGTTCAGTCTGGAACGCTAATGAGGAGAACCATTAATCAAATGTTAAATCAATGTTCACTCGCTGATTTTGGCCAATTTAGATTGAAAAAACAAGTACAAAAACAGTCAATTATAAACATGAGAATATTAGTCTAATAACTATGACAGATAGTAGATCTCCGATAATGCAGTAGTATTTAAAGGTCTACTTTACTTAAAAGTGTTCTTTTACTTCAGATCTAGTCGTTCAGCCTAAACATGTATGAAAGGCGCCTAAATAAATAAATAAATAAATAATACAACTTAAGTAATAGTGTTTCTACAATCACACTAATAAGTATGGTCAAATTTCAAGATTCAGGACGGCTACCACCATTTCTACCATCTTAATGTACTTTAGCCCATGTTTCTAGATGACAAGATCTAATAGTGATGATTTAACAGCAGTTTGATGCAAGAATGTGAAGATTTGAATGGGTGGGTTCATTAATCTCCATTAACTATTAGGTACATAAGCCTTGTAGCTCCAGTGTAACTACAGAAGCAAACTTTACAGCTCATTTGGGGTTCGAGGGAAAGTTAGTCAATTCTGAAATCATCACAAAAGACTGTGGCGTAATTACAGCCCACTGGTTTACCTTCAGTCCTCGGTCGTATCTGCGGACCTTGCTGGTCTCCCCTACTGCTTTGGCGTTGGCGATGGCGGTCTGGTACATTTCAAGGCGTTCCTGAAGACGGGACTCGAGCCCAGACGCCCCACTTGGAGTCGTGGGGGTAGATTTGGGAGGTACTGGGTGCTGAGCAGGGATGGGTTCAGTGCTGACTCCCACATCTCCCCCCTCCAACACTTCATTCAACTCGGCCTAAATCAGACGATAAAAACAACCACACAGAAGATTCAATGAAGTTAAAGGACAACTGCACTGATTTTTCATAGTCATTAGGATATATGGTCATTCAGAGAAACTTATGTCAGAACTGTGTCTTGTTTTACGAGGTTTTGAGAAGGTTTTAAGTAAAGTGGTCAGTTATAGTCATGTGTGAACACAGCACAGCACAGCACGCAGTGTGAACCAGCCGTCCCAAGAAACACATGAAAGGGGCACCCAGATTTGGCATAAAATATACAATACTGGGCAAAAGAATTGTTTTCTCAGCTCTAACACACTCACTTCACTTCAGGAAGGGTTTGATAATTAGTTTAACACTTTAATCAAGTGTGTTTAGAACAGGGAAAGTCTAAAAAGTGCAGGGCAGCCGGTTTCAAGGAATCCTTGTGTTGGGATGGGGTTTGATGTTTTCCTTCCTATTTACCAAAAGATCATCATCGTCCTCTAGGTCTCCGTCGTCATCTCCATCCTCGTCCAGGTCCTTCATACACAGAGCAGCCATGCGCTCAATGTCCTCCATGGGCACCGGATCTACCAGGACAGAAGGAGAAAAAGGGGCATTATGTATTTTTCACACTGAGGTCCAATTATCATGTCTGGTGGGTTTACATACCAAAACTGTCAATTCATTTTTACATGCTAATCTTCCACCCAGTTTTACCGTGGCTTTAAGACTGATAAACATTACTGTGCAAAGGTCTTAAGTCATCCCTCATCTCTTTACATTTTGGTTTAAATCACCTGAAACTGGTCAGGTTCAGGGACTGGACTGGAAATGAGAGACTTTGAAAGTCCTTCAGGAAGCCTGGAGAACTGTTCCTCAAGACCACATTAACATACAAGAAAGTCTGGATTTTCGGCAGCCAAATATGAAGAAGAGGGGTGGATCAAGATGTTTGCACAGTACTGCATGTAAATGAGCTTGGTTGTGGTTAGCTGTCCTATATTCTACTTCATGCAAACAGCAGCCTGGACTGTAACACTCCTTACAAACTGAGCGTAAGTAGGTAAGACTAAACTCCTCTTGGGTATACATGCAGAAAATGAAATTGAAAATCAAGGGAGGGGGTGAGGTGGCGTGTCGTACATCAAGCCCTGGTTTTCCATGATATGGGTCCTTTAATGCTGATGGAATTGGGTTCATTCTTTACACACACCACCAGAATTGGCGGAATACAGACTTATTGAAAGCAATAAATGGAAAGCGCTTGGTATTAGCTAATGATTCATTTCTTTTCACATTATTCTCACCTTTGCCACCTCCTTTCTGGCCAGATGGCCTTCCTCCTCCGCCAATCAAAGCCAGAAGCTCTGCCTCTAACTCCTCATCGTTTCCCCCGGAGTCATCCAGTCCACCGTCTGGAGAGAGATCAAGGAGCAGTCCCATCTGAGAGAGAGAGAGAGAGAGTGAGAGAGAGAGACAGACAGACAGACAGACAGACAGAGACAGAGACAAAGAGTGAGACAGAGAGAGAGAGAGAGAGAGAGAGGGAGAGAGGGAGAGACAAAGAGTGAGACAGAGAGAGAGAGAGAGAGGGAGACAGAGAGAGAGAGACAGAGATCGAGAGAGAGAAACAGAGAGGGACAGAGAGAGACAGAGAGAGAGAGAGAGAGAGACAGAGACAGAGATCGGGAGAGAGAGACAGAGAGAGAGACAGAGAGAGAGACAGACAGAGACAGACAGAGAGAGAGACAGACAGAGAGAGAGACAGAGAGAGAGACAGAGAGAGAAACCGAGAGACAGAGAGAGAGAAAGATAGACAGAGACAGACAGAGAGAGAAACAGAGAGAAACAGAGAGAGAAACAGAGAGAGACAGAGAGAGAGAAAGATAGACAGAGAGAGACAGAGAGAGAGATAGACACAGAGAGAGAGAGAGACACAGAGAGAGAGAGAGAGAGACAGAGACAGAGAGAGAGAGCTTGAAATAAGCATCCAGAAAATCAGACAGAACTGTTTGCTGCTTGAAAAGGTGCTGAAGGGTTTGGACACAAGTTAGTTCCGAAAGCTGCCGAAAGGATGTGGTGAATCTGTGCTGCTGTGATTAAGGGGGGTTATTAAACTTTATATCCATTAAACTGTACTTAGAGTGTATATTCTTACACTTAAGAACCAGTCATTTACTTTCTAATGTTATTTTGTAATAAAATTTTGCAAGAGCAGCATCTGGTTTATTTATTTATTTTTTTAAACCGAGGGCAGGCCCACACCTCTGGCCTGTAATGTAGATAGGCTAGGCTAGAGGAATTTGGGATTCTTCATATTTGCAGAGTCATTCCAGCACAACTCTGCTGTATTGTGATGCCATATTTTTTTGCCATATCATTTAACCTTAATCCCAGTCTCTCAGTCTCTATTACCTGTTTGGCCCGGGCGGCTCCCTGGCCTTTCTGTGGAGGGTTCCGACTGCGACTCATTACTGCTGTTTCAGAGCTGTAAGAGAGCAGAAATGTAGCTGTTTCACCTGTAAAAGACCATCAGAGAAGGGTAACGATCCACGCCAAGCCAGTCCAGCAGACTGAATGACAATTACCCCGAGATATTTGACGTACAGATGGTTTGTGGATGACGGCATCCATGCCACCAATTAAAACCAGCAGTTACTTTAAAAGCACTAAAACCTCCCAAGTCTGTTCTACACAACATGCTTCTTTATTTAGATTCCCAGCACTGATAGCTGACCTAAGCTTGGTGATCTGCTAAAACACTGTGTTGATGAATCAAATTTTGAGTCCAGTAGCTTTAGAAGATAATAATCTCAACACATTATTAAAAAAAGTTTGAAACAATGCATGGAAATGGGGCTGATACATCTCACTCTCCTTCATTAATTTCTCATTTACAGTTTAAGGAAACTTTGTCAGTGCAAAACCAGGCACCTGGGTGTATCCTTTTATAGAAAAGTGGGCGGTGGAGGGGGTTCAATTTGTCTGAAAAATCTTTTAGATCTTTTAAATATCTGAGCCGAACCAAACTTTGCAGAAATAACAGAATAAAGATTTTCATTCTCTGCAGAATCAAGACATTTGAACACGCGGATGAACAAATACTCAAAAAAATATTGTCCTTGAACACAGGTAAAAACACAGGTCTCACTTCAGCCCTTCTAGTCTTGATTACCTCCAGGACTATATTCTGGTCATTTTCATGTACTGGACCCATAAACCTTTTAAGAAAACCGGCACTACGTCTAATAGGTTTGCATTACGGAGAACAATAATATTTATTTGTATAGGGTTACACATGCAGTAAAAATAAAAGGTGTCACCTGCAGCTTTTGGACAATAACAAAAACACGGGTGTAAACAGACTTAGTCAGATTTAAACATCGGTGTGATACTGATTTCTTTAAAGCAATTACAATAGTATGACTTTGACATGACTATGCATCTCTACCTGAAACAGGCAGATTGTTTTCTTGTACCTGAGCCACATCTTTAGTCCTTTTCTGAATCAGGTGTTAGAGCAGAAGAAAACTGGGAGGTGTGCAACAGGGCTGGCAGGAAAAATGCTTAGCTGGCTGATTATCATACACGGTGTGACCTAGACTTGGACCTGATCCTGAAAATGAACCTGGACTAGAACCTGAACACGAATGACCCTCTTCAACGATATAAACTGGATGAACGCAATCCGACCCTGGACAGGCCACTGGACCTGAGTGACCCCCTTCAACAGGAAAAACTGGTTGAAAGCAACCTGAACCTGAAGCAGCACCTGGACCTTAACAAGCACCTTAACCTGTATCTGAACCCGAACCTGAGTTACCCTGTTCAATGGGACAAACTGGCTGAATGCAATCTGACCCTGGACAAGCACCTGGACCTGAGTGACCTTATTCAGTAGTATAAAATGGGTGAATACAGCTTGACCTTGGACCTGAACTCTCTTCAACAGGACAAACTGGCTGAAAGTAACATGAATCTGAAGCAGCACCTGGAACTTAACCTGTATCTGAACCTGGCCCTGGCCCAGCACCTACACCAGGACCTGAACCTGGACCTAACCTGGCACCTGGACTTGGAGCTGAACCAGCACCTAAATCTGAACCTGCACCTAACTGACCCTCATTAACAAGCTGACTGCAACCTGAACCTAAACCTGGACTTGAACCTAATCTAGCACCTGAATCTGGAGCTGAACCTGAACTTAGACCTGAACTAACTCGTGAACCTGAACCTTAACCTGTACCTGCCTGACCCTCTTCAACAGGACTAAAACCTCCTCCAGCAGCGAAAGGCAGCGTGGACACGCCGGCCAGCTCCCTTTCCCACAGCAGAGGAGAGCTGTTGTTGCGAAGTAAATAAGTAAAGTGCTGACGGAGGAATCAGGTGGTAGCTGGACTCTCAGTGCTGCAGCTAGCAAGAAGCTAACGAGCTAAAACGGCAAAAACGTGACGAAACCAGGGATTCAGCCGCCTCCTCCACATCCTTACCTCCCGTACGGCTTTCTCCTCGGCCTTCGGGGCGTTTAGGGCTTTAAAATCCCACTTTATCACGGATGTGTTTCGAGAAGGGACCATTCAGGAGCTGTTGCTACTGTCACTGCTGCCCCACGGCTGTCACTTCCTGCTTCCCGCCTCGGTTCCCATAGCAACCGAGTCGAACGCACGATGTAAACAAAGACCAAAGACCAAAATATTAATATAATAGTTAATAAAGTTGGAATTTTGTCTTTTATGCCTTTTCAATATGTTAGTATAAATAATTCAGAAAATAAATGCGCTATTAAATCACTTACTTATTGAATTAATTAATTAATTAATTCTGGGTCAGTTCAGGCGCTGCTTCTTCTTTCTTCAGACTTTCAGGCTCTCAGGTCAAAAATACTGCCACTATACTATATTATTGTCACTTTCAAACGAAAATCAGTTATAGACTAAATTTTCGAACAGTTTTTAAAATCTTTTTATGAGGAAAAAGGAGGCGGTAATTGCGGGTAGGAGAGACAGTGGGGAGTTAGCCATTAAGCTAACGTAATTTGTTCCGTAACTAGCATTGAAAGTTTGTCAGAAAAAAGTGCTTTCTGACTGATAATGTGACTCTAATATCAGGTTCAATACTCGTGTTTTCTTCTACTCTTTTTGTCATTTTCTGCAGGGCCATGATGAAAAGAAAGGCGTGCACAGGTTAGATTAATGGTTATTTTTCATATCTTCCCAGATTAAAGGAAAATTCAGAATAACACTCTTCTTTGTCCAGCCTGGCTCTCCTAGACACAACTGAGCTCAGTTTAACTGCAATATGAGATTTTGACCATTTTCTCCCACTTCTTAAATTCATCTCCTGAGAAAGAGCTTCTTCTAAAACCCAGTTTAGGATCTTAAAATGCAATGTCTTTTCTCTCACTGCTCTGATCTTTTTCAGCTAAGATCATCAGATCTTCATATCAACTAGAAGATCCAGAAGAAAACTTGGTTTATCTTATAAATGAGCCTGAAATTGGTCTTGGTGATCAAATTCAAGTCTTAAAACTTGAGTCAGACAAAGTCAGACAGTTTTGATCCAAAAGAAACTGAGAACCGATGAGAACAGCAGAAGAACTTCCGTCTTAAGTTGATTTTTTCTTTTGCTCCTTAGTTCTCCTAAAGGGGGGTTTAGGAGAAACAAGTCAGACTCGGTAATCTCCAATTAAGAAGATGATTTATTTCTGATCAGACAAAGAAAAGACTGTCACGAGCAGCAAAATCTTCCATTTTTCAAGGGTTTACCTGAGAAATATGGATTTTATTTCTCCCTGATTAGTCGAAGTCAAAGTCAAATTTGTCATCTCAGCAACAAACATGTAAACAGTGTGACGAGACGGTGTGGCTCCAGATTTTACAGAGTATAAAAAGACACACAAAATGCACAGAGATAAACAAAATATAAATATAAACTCTAAACTTGGATTTTGGATAACATTAAGAAATTGTGCAAATGTTATCAGTAGTGGAAATCATGATTCAAAAACTGTAATGTAATTGTGTTCATATGTGCCAATGATAAGCAATATAATTATTATTATAAGTTCTATATAACTCTACAGCCAGTCTATAAAAATACAGTAAATGTTCACAGTTGATGTGTGTGTTTGTGTGTGTGGGGGTGGGGACAGTTGTTAAGGAGTATGATAGCTTGTGGGGAAAACACTTTAAAGCTGCAATTATGTCTGCCAAATGGGTCAGATTACTACATATCACCAGTTTTAACTGAATGTTAAATATGCAACAAAGCAAACATTTCACACATAGTTCAAACTAATGTTAATGATAACAAGTGGTTATTCTTCATCCTGCCAGAATTCAAGCCTCCCCAGCTGAGATCTGTCAAGGCAAGAGGACTGAATAGCACAGAGATCATAACACCTGGTGAAACATCAGGACTAAAGTCTACAGAGGGCAACCAGGTAGACTTTAACAAACAAGTCGGCTGTTTTAGGTGAACGATGGAAGCTGGCTCCTGTTTGAGAGACGTTTTTGTAATTTTTTCAGTTTTATTTCCTTATTGTTTGTAATTTGACATTTGATAGATCAAAGACAAAAACACATTTTCCACATCTAGTTCTAGTTTCATTTGTCCAGATTTTAAGACATCTCTACCTGCTACTTCTGCTAAACTTAAAGTCCACATGATTAAACCTTTAAAAAGCTGCTGCTATAACGGAAGAGGTGTCATGTTCCCACATTAAGGTGGCAACAAGCAAGTTCTATTCTCAGTGGTTTGTTTTTTTGGATAGTCTATTATTTATTTTATTATTTTATTTTATATGGACATTACAGTGGCATTAGAATTGTGACACATTTATGCACAAGAACGACATGCACTGTGTCTCTTTAGTGTATGATGATCTGAATCACTAAAAAGCCCATCATGAGTAGGCTTTATGGTGGGCGCTCACAGTGCCCCTTAAAACACAGCACACAAGCTATTTCACTATTGGTAAATGTTAATTATGTTTTTTAGGTTACCTCACACTTATAGCACAACATCGAACCGCTAATAGATTCACAATAAACTTTTTATGAATGGCACGGCTGTCCAAATACTTTTTGAGGCCTCTCTAAGTCTCTAAGAGTAGCACAGTCACCCACATCCTATGATATGAAAATAACAATTAATGAATCACCAGGTGACACGTTTATTTAATCTTCCATATTGTTTTCTTGTATGTTTCTTAATTCATTTAAGATTGCAGCCTTCCAGTCTGAATCTGGCAACTCTGAGGAGCCAGGATTTGCCTTATTACAGTGTACAGAATCCTCTACAGAGAAATATCCAAATCACCAAGAAAATGACTTGATTCCCTCTGATATGATGATCATCAAAGAAAGTGCTGAAGTTCAAGATATCAAATGCAAGCCAGCATTGGAACGTGGACCTGAAGGCACAAATGGGAGAGAGATTGAGACTCAGGACACTTCTAGTATTGAACCTCAGACATTTCATGTAGCTCAAAGATACTCTTCGGATGAGACTGGGGAAGAGAAGGCTTGCAGAGACGTCAAAGAGGACAAGACCAAACTGCCGGGCCCAAAGACCAAACGTACTCATCAAGAAGAGGTTTCTGGTGAAACAGTAGTTCTCTTAGAGCACGATCTTGGTGAGACACGATCGCATGCCACTGATAAGACAGAATTCATGAAGCCTCCACCGCAGAAAAGGTTACGAAGGAGGATGGGGATGTTTGGCCTAGGGGACAGAAAAAGAAGGTCCCTTCTTGAAGGACAGCACAGCAGGCAGGAAGGGGCAAAGACTGCAAGTAAAGAAAGTAGAGGAGGACTGAGAATCAATTCTGTGCCAGAGAACAGAGGTTGTGTCTTTATGGATGAAGGAATGATGGAACAAGTGGTTTTACAGCAAGGCCTCAGCTCGCGGCCAGTGATATCAGATGGGGCATCGTTATGTGGGCAGGAAGAACCTGAGATCAAAGATCAACCATCTAGACTTGCTGTGACAAATTACTGTGATAGGGAAATGGCTACCAGTTATGGTGTACCCCCATTGAATGGAGCAAACTGTGAAGGTCAGGATATGGAGATCACAAACAAACACAAAGATCTCCGCGAGGATGAAGGGTATGTTGATGTGACCCGAGACCGAGAAATGACTGAGAGCCGAATTACTGAAGAAATAAGTGAAAACTCTGTTGTTACTGATGAGATTTGTGAAGGTTCTAAGACAGCAACTGAATGCCTAGTTGAAATTGTCAAGGAAGTGAGCTATGGCACTATTGGTCTTGCCAGTGAGTTAGGCAAACACCCAGTTATTGAGGCAGTGGTTTTTGGCTTACTTAACATTGGTGTTACCAATGAAGTTAGTGAAGGGTCCAAAGAAACATCTAAGTGTCTAGCTGATGTCACTGACGAAGTGAGCCATGGTGCCACTGGTCTTACCAAAGAAAGTTATGAAAGTTTTAAGGAAACATCTGTACACACAGTTACTGATGCAGTTAGTTTTGGCTTACTTGACGTTGGTGTTACCGATGAAGTTTGTGAAGGTTCCAAAGAAACACCTGAGTGTCTGGTTGAAGTTGCTGAGGAAGTGAGCCATGGTCCTATTGGTCTTCATAATGAAATTTTTGAAGATTGTGAGGAAACATCCAAGCGCCCAGTTAAAGTTGCTGAGGAAGTGAGCTATGATGCCATTGGTCGTACCACTGAAGTGTGTGAAGGTCCTAAGGAAACAGCTGAGCATCCAGTTGCTCTTGAGGCAAGTCATGGCTCTATTGATGTTACTGATGAAATTTGTAAACGTCGCAAAGAAGCAACTCAGTGCCCAGATGCAGCTGAAGAGACAGTGAACTATGGGTCTCCTGGTGTTATTGATGAAGTCTGTGAAGGTTCTACTGAGGGCCCAATTGCTGCAGAAGTGAGCGACAGCTCTACTGGTGTTAATGATGAAATGTATGAAGGTTCCAAGGAAGCCACTGAAAGCACAGTTGTAGCTGAGGAAGGCTATGGCCCTATTGGTGTAACTGATTTAGTTTGCGAAAGTTATGAAAAAGCAACTCAAGATCCATGGGCAGCTGAAGAGGCAGTGGGCTGTGGGTGTTCTGGTGTCATTAATGAAGTTTCTGAAGGCTCGAAGGGCCCAGTTGCTGCGGAAGTGAGCTACAGCTCTACTGGTGTTAATGATGAAATCTATGAAGTTCCCAAGGAAGCCACTAAAAGCACAGTTGTAGCTGAGGAAGGCTGTGACTCTGTTGGCATCAGGGCTGTGGGCTGTGGGACTTCTGTGGGACTTCAGGCAGGGGGCTGTGGGTCCACTGGTCTTATTGAAGAAGTTTCTGAAGGCTCGAAGGGCCTAGGTGATGCGGAAGTGAGCTACAGCTCTACTGGTGTTAATGTTGAAATTTATGCAGTTCCCAAGCAAGTCACTGAAAGCTCAGTAGCTGAGGAAGGCTATGACTCTGTTGGCATCTCTGATGAAGTTTGTAAAATAGAACCAACTGAGCTCATGGTTGAAGGTCCTGAAGAAGTGAAAAACGGCTCTACCATAACTGATGGTACTACTGAGTTTTGTGAAGGTTCTAAAGAACTAACAGAGGCCCCCGTTGAAGTGAACAATGGCTTTATTGTTGTTGCTGTTGAAGTTGCTGAGAGTTCTAAAGAAACAACTGAGCACCCGGTTAAAGTTGCTGAAGAAGTGGACAATGGCTTTACTGAAGTTACCAACAAAATTTGTGAGGGCTTTAAAGAACAAGCTAAGGTCCTGGTTGAAGTTTCTGAAGAATTGAATAACAGCTCTACTGGTGTTACAAATGTGTTTTTTGAGGGTTCTAAAGAAACAAATGAGCACTTGGTTGAAGTTCCTGAAGAAGTGAACAAAGGTTCTACCATGGTTGAGGAAGTGGTTTATGAGGATTCTAAGGAAACAACTGAGCTCTTAGTTGAAGTTCCTGAAGAAGTGAACAAAGGTTCTACCAGTGTTGCTGAAGAAGTTTATGAGGGTACTAAGGAAACAAATGAGGTCTTGGTTGAAGTTCCTGAAGAAGTGAGCAAAGGTTCTACCACTGTTGCCGAAGAGGTTTATGAGGAATCAACTGAGCTCTTAGTTGAAGTTCCCAAAGAAGTGAACAAAGGTTCTACCAGTGTTGCTGAAGAGGTTTATGAGGATTATAAAGAATCAACTGAGCTCTTGGTTCCTGAAGAAGTGGACAATGGCTTTACCGGTGTTACCAAAGAAGGTTATGAGGGTTCTGAAGAACCAACTGAACTCCCAGTTGAAGAAATGAACTGTGGTTCAGTGATTGTAACTGGAGTTTGTGAAAGTTCTAAAGAACTGAATGAAGGAGAAGTTGAAGTTCCTACTCAAGTGAGCTGTGGCTTTGTTGGTGTTGCCAGCGATGTTTCTGAGGGTTCTATTGCAGTCAGTATGGAGATCCAGGAGTCGGTAATTGCTTTGGAACAAAGTGAAATGGAGATGGAAGTGCCGTGTCGACCTCATGACACTGCCACTGCTGAACATGATCTGAATGGACCTGAAAACACACTCACTGATATTGAAATGAAGACAGTATTTATGGAGCAGATGGTTACAAAATTAGCATTTTCAGAGACACTTGACACAAAAAGTCAGAGTGAACATACTGACTTGCCTCAGACACCCACCACTGCTGGACCAGGCAACACAGATCCTGCTGGAGAGACTGCAGAGGAGCTCAGTGTGTCTGCAGCACCACCTACTGGCCAGGAGAAGCACATGCATGTAAGTATTGGGGAAATTGACCATTTTGTTTAGCTGACATGCGCTTTGGTCCATATTTATAGATTACAGTGTGTCATACAGTGTCAGAAACCATGTAAGCTGGGGCAACCGCTGCCTAAAGCTCTGGCGGTGATTGTTGCTCCTGATCCTGATGTTTATGGACTATGAACTCTCAGTTACTCTTCCAATAATTACCTCTCTGGACACTTAGTGAAACCAGCTCTGTTAGCCATAGAGGGCCTATCGGCCTATAATCTTGATCATTAAGGCCCTCTCTTGTTATTTATCCCCATTAAGATTGTCATTCCTTTCTCTCTGGGTTCACCTGAGGAGGACGGGTTCCCCTTTTGAGTCTTGGTTCCTCCCGAGGTTTCTTCCTTCAGCTGAGGGAGTTTTTCCTCACCTCTGTCGCCTTTGGCTTACTCACTGGAGACTCGGAGCTGGACTCTGTAAAGCGGCTTTGTGATAATCTGTTTGTAAAAAGCGCTATATAAATAAAATTGAATTGAACTGAATTGAATGTAAGCAACTCCATTTGATATCAGTCAGAATCAGATCCTGGAGGAATTTACTGCACAGACACAGAGAAATACAAATATATAAAGTCTAAACAAATCCAATAAACTCTGAAGAAAATACTCAGTGTGAAATACACCGTGCTATATACACAAATGCTGTACTAAATACTATAGATAAGTAACTTACAGTTGAATTAATTACTAGTAACACACATTTTTCCACACTTTCATCTTCCAGTGTGCTTGTGACCCTTCGGTGATCCCTGCTGTTGTCAAGCAACCTGTCTCTAACCCCACCCAGACCCCTGCTGCTACTGGGTTTCCTCAGGACCACGACAATATTCCTTTATCTCTTTACTCTGTGACAGACTCCCAGCTCAACAACATTGCATTAAGGTGAGGAAAAGCTGTTTGTGGTGGAATGAAGGTGAATTGCCTTGATGTGGTCCATACACAACACAGGTACTGTTGTTAATATATGCTATCTCTGCCATATTGGGTCATATGTACACTATATGGCCTAAAGTATTGGGACACACCTGTTTTACTTCCAGTGAAAGTCAGTCTTTAGCAGACCAAGACATTTTGTGGACCCATTTTGGGGAAGAACCTTTTCTATCCCAGCATGATTGTGTCCCAGTGCACAAAGCGAGCTCCATAAAGACGTGGCTAGAGGAGCTCAGTGTGGAAGAACTTGACTGTCCCACACAGAGTCCTGACCTCAACCCCTTCCAGCACCTTTTTCGATGAACTGGAACGGAGATTGTGATCCAGACCTTCTCGTCCAACATCAATGTCTGACCCCATATACGCTCTACAGAATGAATGGACACAAATTCCTACAGAAACTCCAAAACCTAATGGAAAGTCTTCCAAGAAGAGTGGAAGCTGTTACAGCTGTAAAGGGGGATGAACTCCTTATTAAAGTGTATGGGTTTGAATGCAGAATCGCCAATCCAGGGGAGTATCTTAACAGCTGGATTTTTCAGTTAGCTAAATACCTTAAACTCAAAGTTAAGGTTGTCCTGGAGGAGTGAAGTGACTGGTCATTATAACTGGGTAATCCTCACTTTTAGCTTAAGCAGGTAGCTGAAATATCCTGCTTTACAGAATATCTCCCAGAAGTGTACACTTACGCATTATTATATAAAAAAGACTGTTTTCTTCAGTGTTTTCTTTATTTCCTTTGGATCACAGCATGGAGTTGGATGACGAGCCTTTGCCAGAGGGCTTTGTTCACCAAGAGGACGCCACGGAGTTCGTCTGTGGTCTTATAAAAGAGCTCTCATCTCTGAAGTAAGAAAGATTAACTACATTAAAATATAATTCAGCTTACTTCATTCAAAAATGCATATTTACCCCATGAAAACCATATAACATCAACACTTTCAGTTCAAATTCACCCTCATCTCAATATCCTTTCATGAAAGTCAAGATCCCAACACATTATGGCCCATTTAATGGAAAGCCTCAATTTTTCTCATCATTTTTGGAGTAGGAAGTTTCATGTAGCACCTAAACACTGTCCAAATGTCAACAAGTACAGTTTTTCCCCAGTCCAGACAGTCCATATTTGAAAACTAGGCTACAATAACAACCTGTTTTGAAGCCATTGGTTTTATGATGTCACAAAACCAACACATTTACATATATCCTCTTCACCTGGACATTTTGCCCCGTCCACAAACACTGAAGTTTTAAGTAGTGTTTCACTCCAGACTATTTTGAATGAGGTTCAGTACGGGGCTCATTTACACGCATCAGTTTTTAAAGCACAGTAAAAATAACTGTTTAATACTAAGGGATACAGAGAGGTTGGAAAATGGTCATGTAAAAATGTGCGATTGTTTTAGGTATATACAAATGCCATAAGTGGACCTCCAGGAGAAAAAAAAAAAATATATATACAGGAGCCTACATGTGCCAGTTAAAGCTCTTAACCTTCATAACTCAGAGTGTATCTGTAAACTCTGATTTCAGTAAATATAAACCGCCGCTCGGCCGCTCTCCGGTGCCCCTCCCTCTGCGGGTTTTCCCTCCCCACTTGTGGGTGGAGACTATCCTGAAAGTTCTCCCGGGTTCAGAGATCTTGTGTTTTTTCTGTTTGTTTCTAAAACCTAAAATAAAATCAATGCGTTCATTTTTGTTCTTTATGATCATTTGCGAGTGACGTAACTTTGGTTCTACATGACACAAGAACACTTAACAAAGCTCAGCCTTTGCTCTAAAGGATAAACGAGTATTTTTACAAGAATAATAATTTGTTCATTTATGAAATGTTCACATAGTGGTTGGGTTTTAATATGGCAGTGATGATGTATTACACCCAACCTCTCTCTCTGTCACACACACTCAGTCGCACAGTGATGGGGGCCCACAGAGAGATGGAACTCATGCGGCGTGGAAACAGACCTCCAAAGGCTCCGATTCGCCGCTCCTACGGCCCATGCAACACTCAGATGTAGTTTTTACACCACACTGGAGCCTTCAGGGTAATTCAAGTGTATTAGGGCTTATAGGGCTGCTTTCTTCCAAGCAGGGAACTAAATAAACCTGGTACTCTTGTGGCTTGTTGTGTTTGTTTACCAGTTTGACTCTTCAGTGCCTATAAAGTGTTTTTATTAATTGAGAATCTTCTCTACAATTTTTAGATTGGGTTAGAAAATAGACTTACACTTTCATTCATTGTTCTTTCATGGTTGGTTCATTCTCTTACTGATATTTTTTGGCCCTTCTTGCCATTCAGTCATAGATTCACTGTTCAATGTTCTAAGCTTGGATCCTGTTGTAACAAATTTGATGTAGTTTTTGCCCTCTTCTGGTTTTATATATCAGAAACAGACTGGTATTATCCCTGGAAAATTACTTTTATTAACTGGAACAATGAAACAAGAGCTCTTTTCCCTCTGTTGTGTCATTCATGCAGTTGTTTGTTTTATATTTAAAGTTGTTATTTAAGGTTGACCATTTCCATGCTGTTAAAAGACTGTTAATAAGGTTAAATAAATGCTGTACGTTAGTTTGCTTTTTTGTGCCAGTTTTTATTTCAAAAAAGAAAAACTAGCCTTAAAACATTCCAAATCACTTTGTTTTCCCACACGACACAAATAAAGACATTTTTTTTACATATTAATAGGTATTCAAAATATTCAGACATGCAAACAAACCCAGCGACGTTGTTTATGTCACGCAAGAAACTTTAAAAGCAAACAAAATCACGTAAAGCATAGCAAATACGTCCACATCCGATGCTACACTAGTTTGATGCAGTTCAACCATACTAAGAACAATCAGTGAGAAAGTGATTGTTTTGGCTTATAAAATGATTTAAAATAAGATAAATAATGTTTGTACTGAGTTAAGGCCAGATTTGCACCTGCTGATACAAGTTTATCATCAGTGAAAAAAAATAAATAACACACATGTGAAAGAAAACACACTTGTGAAAAATCAAGTGAACACAACAAAGAGCACAAGTTAGTAAGTATAATAAAGCGCATGCATTTCAAACAAACTCAAAACACTGTGACAAGCAGGCCTTTCTGGGTCTCACTCTTTTAAGACGTGGTCTTCGTTCAAATAAAACACATAAACCAACATCAGGATGCACAAGTGTGATCCAACATTATTTTAAACATTAACAGTAATCGCATACATGAAACCAGCAACACTGCAAATTTGCTCGACTCAAATGTGAAAGGCGACATCATTTCTGCACAAATAAAACCTACTGCACCAACAGTTACTGCCAAAACGTGCGTCAACTTTTTGTTGTCATGTAGGTGCAGTATTTTGTCCTCGGGTATTGAATTCACAAGTTTATGGTTTATGAAACAGTCTAAAATCAAGAAAAAAAATATTTATGTTGGGAAACTGATTAAAAGAATCATTATGTGAATGTTAATCATGTCTTGCAACACATTTGAATTGAGTAAACAGTCGTTTTCTTGTAGAAAAAAAAGCATTACAGCAAAATCTTAACTTTAAAAGTAGCATTCTTACCCTGGTCATATTTTCTTCTATTTTCTTGACCCATTTTTTTCCCTCAGGTTAACCAGATAACCTAAGTCCAAGGTCAAGCCTGCCCAGTAAGAATGGAACTAAGGAGACCTTCCTGCTGAACAATTCTTAACTTCGTATTATTTTCTAGTTTTTTTGGCTTTTTCCTTGTCTTTTCCCAGGGGTCTGGCGTACACTGAGCTGTATGTGCTGTCCACTAGGGGGCAGAAGCGGCGGGTATGTGCCTTCGCCCCTGTAGCCCCGCACTGTGGACAGGCGTAGCGGCGCAAATAGGGACAGAGGACGCCGCCGGCGCGATCCTTCAGGCGGTGGGAGGTGAACACACTCTCCGCCTCGCCGTTATGCCTGCAGAACCCGCACATCTGCAGCAGGGGCTGCTTCTGCTCCGGGGAGGACGAGGAAGTGCTACCTGGGGATACTGAGCTGTTGGTTGGTGCTGACGTCCAGGAGAAACCAGAAGTGCTGACTGCTGGGGACATGCCGTTTTCTAGGCTCGTGAAGTCCTCCAGTGTTAAATCTTCAACACTGCCATTTTGCAATGAGAATGAAGATGACCGTGATGCTGGTGGTGTCATCAATGATGATGTCCCATCTGAATTCCTCAAGGTAGCCTTCCGCATGGCTAATACCAAATCTGTGAGGCCCAGGTAGTCTCTCCACATCTGAAAGTACTGCTGCTTCTGCTCTGGGGGCTCCATCAGCATGAGTCGAGTGTTCAAAGTGAGGGCTGCAACAGCATCCACATCAACTGTGAGATTAACACCATCAACATGAGCTACAACATTAATTCAAACAATTACATCAACTACAATTTCATCTCATCAACATGAACTACAACATTTACACAAATGACTACATCAACTATAACTACAATCGTAAAATCAACATGAACATTTACACAAATGACTACATCGATTAGATAACTACAGTCATAACGTCCACATGAACTACAGCTTTAACACAAACTACAAAACTAAAGTCAATTCCATCAACTATAACTACAACCTTAACATCAACACCAACAATGTCAACACTAACACCAGCTACATTAACACCAACTACATCAACGCTGACTATATCAACAGCAGCATTAACACCAACTACATCAACATTAACACAAACTACATTAACACCAACTATACCATTAACACCAACAACATCAATGCTGACTACATAAACACCAACATTAACCGTGAAACACCAATGTTAACATCACCACCAGCATTAACACCAACTACATCAACAACACCAACATCAACACCAACTACATCAACCTAAATACCAGCTACATCAACACCACCACCATTAACACCAACATCAATGCTGACTACATAAACACCAACATTAACCCCTAAATTAACATAAACACCAACATTAACCCTGAAACACCAAAATTAACATCACCACCAACCTAAACACCAGCTACATCAACACCTTTTACACCAACTACATCAATGCTGACTTCACTGACACCAGCATTAACACTGACATTAACATGAAATACATCATCAACCCCAACTACATCAACAACACCAACATCAACACCAACTATAACATCAACACCAACTACATCAACCTTAACACCAGCTACATCAGCACCACCAGCATTAACACCAACTACATCAACAACACCAACATCAACACCAACATCAACCTTAACACCAGCTACATCAGCACCACCAGCATTAACACCAACTACATCAATGCTGACTACATAAACACCAACATTAACCGTGAAACACCAACATTAACCGTGAAACACCAACGTTAACATCACCACCAACATTAACACCAACTATATCAACCTAAATACCAGCTACATCAACACCACCAACATTAACACCAACATCAATGCTGACTACATAAACACCAACATTCACCCTGAAATTAACATGAACATCAACATTAACACCATCTACATCAATGCTGACTACATTAACACCGACATCAACACCAACTTTAACATCAACACCGACATTAACACCATCTACATCAACCTAAACACCAGCTACATCAACACCATTTACACCAACTGCATCAATGCTGTCTACACTGACACCAGCATTAACACTGACATTAACATGAAATACATTAACACAACTACATCAACAGCAACATCAACACCAACTATAACCTTAACACCAGCTACATCAACACCACCATTAATACCAACTACATCAATGCTGAATACACTGACACTAGCATTAACCCTGACATTAGCACCAACTACATCAACATTAACACCAACTACATTAACAACACCAACATCAACACCAACTACATCAACATTAACACCAACTACATTAACAACACCAAAATTAACACCAACATCAACACCAACTACATCAACATTAACACCAACATCGTAACCATCTATAACATCAACACCAACTACATCAACCTGAACACCAGCTTAACACTACATCAATGCTGACTACATTAACACCGACATTAACCCTGACATTAACATGAACTATATCAACATTAACACCAACTACATCAACACTGTACATAAACACCGACTAAATCAACATTAACACTGACTACATCAACATTAACACTGACTACATCAACATTAACACTCATTACATCATCATTAGATAAAACATTAACCCCAACACCAGCATGGTCATAACCTGCACCATCATCACCACTAACATGAACATAAACATCAGCATTAAAATGATCATCATCTACTCCACTATCAACTACAGCTTCTACTCCAGGACTTCAGGCGTCATCAAGACTGGAGACACAGAGGCGGTGCACGCGCCTCGCGCATGCCTCAGGTGTGCTCCAATCACGCGCACAAATTGGGGAGCACGCGCGCTCTGAGTGGCCTCGATGAGTTTTTAGGGGGGAAAAAACTAGTGTTTTTAACACAAACTCATGAGTTTCCACACCAAACACCTACTGAGTGATTCCCACCTCCCCCTCCCCGCACACACACACACTCTCGAGTTAGAGAGCTGTAAGGGTGCAGCAGTGCTGTTTGTGCTGGGAAACTGTTATAAACATTCATCATGATTCTGTTTTCTGACCTTTCTGAGCTCTTTCCTCTGTCTTGCGTGTCTTCAGCTCTCGCGCAGTGTCGTTAGGGAGTGATGCTCATGAAGGTGGGGGAGTGTTGGTTTGTGTGTGTGTGTGGGGGGGGGGGGGTTCACTCAGAGGCCACGCCCACTTCATTTCTGCCTGCAGTTCTGAATTGCACAGATGTTGGGGGAGACCACGCCCCTTTGGTTGACTGTTCTTCAACAGTTACCTGAGAAGCTTTTACAGTTTCAGTTTTTCTGTTTGGCCCCTGCAAAGAGATAAATACCCATCAAGCCACAAACACACAATAAATGTGGTAATACGTTTATAATTCAGTTTTCTACAATCCAGAATCTCATTCCCACCAGGGAAAAATGTCTCTCCTCTGTTTCAGATCGGTTTATCTAAATACTGCCTCAGTATCTTGAATTACTAACATTTTCTCAAAATATTCAGTAACAGTATTTCCGCATTTGACCGATAAAAATGTGCAGTTTGGTACAAAGTAATTTTTACATTAAAAATATGGTGCAAATATTGCATCGGCAGTGAAAATAAATATACAGTCTATTAAAAATACAGAAACTCTGAGACAGTAGAAACAGAAACAAGTGGAGCACGGATGTGGTTCTTGCATGTAGCTGCATGTATGTTATAAAAGAGCTGATGTGTAAAGTGCAAGGTGGAAAGCTGTATCTCATTATGTCTAGTTTATTATTTTGACACCAATGCAAGATTTGGTCCCCAGCGTATCACTTGTAGCCTGTTTTCAATATTTAAAAATAACCTTTGGCCCCAACATTTTTTTTCCATAGCTTTTAACATGCTCAGATTTCACCATCTTCTGAGCTTCAAGAGTTTTTAAGTGTTTCTGATGCACCCAAGTTTTATTTTAGACCAATTACTGCATAAAAGTTCATGTTGAATGCCTTACTCATGCTACACATTTTTAAAATCCTAACCAACGTTAAAAACGTGGAATCCACACACATAGTGAGGTCCTCCCCCTGGGATTACAAGACCTGCCCTGAATAAATCACCAAGTCGAGCTGATTTTACTTACAGCTTTACAGAATGCGGTTCCAAAGTCAGCAAGAAACTCCCTAAAGCTGGAGGAAGAACCCTTAGAAAGAACCGAGGCTCAAAAGGGCAACTTGTCCTTCTTTGGGCGACTGGTGGCCTGGCGGTTAGGGAGTCGCCCCCGTGATCCGAAGGTTGTGGGTTCAAATCCCAGGACTGCTTGTGGCACCACTGAGGTATCCTTGAGTAAGGTACCAAAATGGTCACTTCACACATTGGTCAACACCTGAAAGCAACAATGCTTAGAACTTCTTCTGTACACACTGTTAGGCTCCGTCCAGGGTCCCGTTCCATGAAACAGGATTAAGGGAAAGTCTGTTTTACTTTCCCTTGAAATAAGCCAGACTTTCCATTAATCCTGTTTCATGGAACGGGACCCAGGTCTCAGTGGTTGATGGTCTTTCACGCACGGTCTACAAAGATTCGGCATTTACCCCACACTTCAGGACACCAAGTCAAAACTACTGAACCTGTTTCCAGGATAATCCTGGAAGATAATCCTTTACAACCATCCTGACATCAGGGGTGTTTTCCACAAAGCAAGATTTCTTCGTCAACCAGATAACTTCAGCCTGAATGTTGAGGTTGTGTCCAATAAGAATGTCCCTCTGCTCTTTTGCTACTGGACAGTTGGGCCGTGGACGAAACCAGGTGCAGCCAGTCAGAAACGCGAGACAAAGTGTTGCAATTATTTTATTTAGAAAATGAAATGATCCAGAAAGCACTGAAGTACAAAATGATTCTCTCGCTCACTCTCTCTCTCTCACTCTCTCTCTCACTCTCTCTCTCACTCTCTCTCTCACTCTCTCTCTCACTCTCTCTCTCACTCTCTC